>CM062813.1:915528740-915791127 GCA_031772625.1 Pinus tabuliformis | reverse complement strand
GAAGCTCCAATTTGTATGCCATAGTACCAATCTTTTGCAACACCTTGTACGGACCATAATACTTTGGTGATAATTTATTATCCTTCTTAGCTTGCTTGAGGGACATTTGCTTATATGGTTGTAGCCGTAGGAATACCCAATCACCTACATCAAAACTTCTTTCACTGCGATGTTGATCTGCCTGTTGTTTCATTCTATTTTGTGCCAACACGAGGTTATCCTTTAAGAGTTGGAGGACTTGTTGTTGATGTTCGATGTGATGTTCCACTGCCTGAACCTTAGAATTTTCTCTTAAATATGATGTGATGGATGGTGGTTGATACCCATAAAGTGCCATAAATGGGGTCATTTTTGTTGCTGTATGGAAGGAAGTGTTATACCACCATTCAGCCAGAGGCAACCATTTGACCCATTGTGTCTGTTTATCAGATACAAAGCAACGAAGATATCCTTCCAAACATTTGTTTACTATCTCAGTTTGCCCATCAGATTGAGGATGATAAGATGAGCTATGAGCTAACTGAGTACCAAGACAAGAAAATAATTCTGTCCAAAAATTTCCAGTGAAAATGGGATCTCTGTCACTTACAATAATCTTTGGGTTTCCATGTAGCTTTTGAACTGTTTCCATAAATGCAGTAGAAACTGTACTGGCTTTAAATGGATGTGATAATGCACAAAAGTGTGCATACTTGGTAAGTCTGTCAACTACCACCATGATGACACTCTTTCCCTCAGACTTGGGTAAACCTGTGATAAAATCCATTGAAACCTCCTCCCAACGTTGGCTTGGAATGGATAAAGGTTGTAATAGACCCGGTGTCTTAATTGTTTCAACTTTATTTTGTTGGCAAACCAAACATTCTGCCACAAACTTTTGAATATCTGATTTAAGGCCATCCCAAAAAAATTCCTTCTTAACCCTGTGGTAAGTTTTTAAAAATCCTGAGTGCCCTCCTAAGGAGAAGTGTGCAATTCCATAAGAATCTTTTGTTTTAGCTGGGAATTCTTACAGAGGTATAAGCGATCTTTGTACCATAACGAATCATTTTTCCAGCTAAATGTATCAGACGTACTGGAATCTTGTTGTAGCTTTCGAATAAGTGCCCACACTTCTTCGTCATTCTTCCATTCCTCCCTTGCTTCATTTATCCAATCTGGTTGGATAATAGAAATGGCGCACAACAATGCTTCCACATCCTCATCCTTTCTTGAGAGTGCATCTGCCACCACATTTTGCTTCCCTTTTTTGTAGATGATTTCAAAGTCATAACCCAACATCTTTGTGACCCACTTTTGTTGCTCTTCAGAGGATAATCTTTGTTCTAAAAAGTATTTAAGGCTATCATGATCTGTTTTTACCTTGAAGTGTCTTCCCATTAGGTAGGGTCGCCATTTCTTAAGTGCATGGAGTATTGCCAACATTTCCTTCTCATAAATAGCTTTGCTTAAAAACTTTCCCTTGATTGGACGACTTTCAAAAGCAATGGGTCTTTCATCTTGCATTAGAACAGCACCAATTCCATTTCCTGAAGCATCACATTCCACAATAAAGGTTTTTGTGAAGTCCGGTGTAGCTAAGACCGGTGCTTGGCACATTGCCTCTTTAAGATGTTCAAAGGCCTTTGTTGCTTCCGGAGTCCATGAAAATGCATCTTTCTTCAATAATGTTGTTAGAGGTGCTGCTATTCTCCCATAATTCTTAACAAACTTGCGATAATACCCTGTCAACCCAAGAAATCCTCGCAAATGCTTTATGGATGTGGGGATTTTCCATTCCTTAATGGCTTTAATTTTGTAGGGTCTACCTTAACTCCTTCATGAGATACAATATGACCCAAATATTCCACCTCCTGGACTCCAAAGAAACATTTGGATCTTTTGCATATAATTGTTTCTCCTCCAATAGTTGTAGCACCCTGTCAACATGTTCAACATGATCCTTCCAAGACTTGCTGTAGATTAGTATATCATCAAAAAATACTAACACAAATTTTCTAAGGAATGGTTTGAAAATTGAATTCATCAAACCTTGAAATGTTGAAGGTGCATTGGTAAGGCCAAAAGGCATGACCAAAAATTCATAATGACCCTCATGAGTTCTAAATGCCGTTTTCGGAATGTCTTCAATCTTCATTCTGATTTGATGATATCCTGAACGAAGATCCAACTTGGTGAAGTAAATTGATCCATGCAATTCATCCAGTAATTCATCAATGACAGGAATGGGGAACTTATCTTTAATAGTGAGCTTGTTGAGCTCCCTATAATCCGGACACATGCGCCATGATCCATCCTTCTTGTGCACCAATACTACTGGAGCAGAGAAAGAACTTTGACTCGGTTGAATTATACCAGCCTCTAGCATTTCTGCAACCATACGTTCAATTTCACTTTTTTGGACATAGGGATATCTGTACGGCCTGATGTTTGGAGGAACACTTCCTGGAATCAGATGAATAGCATGATCATGATCACGCATAGGTGGGAGACCTTTGGGAGTCTCAAATACCTTGGAATGATTGTCCAGGACTTTTTGGAGATCTGGAGAAATAGATGATTCTAATGTGGAAACATCTAGCGAACATAATTGTGCAATTACACCCCTTTGCTCCTTTTTTAGAAGCTTTGTCATACCATTAGAGCTGATTATCTTTCCTGGTTTCCCTGCAATACCCCTTAATTCAACTTCCTTTCCTTCCACAGAAAATTTGATGAAAAGTTCTTGAAAATTAAAAGCTATTGTACCCAAGGATTGTAGCCATTGGACTCCTAGTACAACATCAGCACCTCCCATTGGAATGGAAAGCATTGGGCTAGTCAATACATATTCTCCCATGGATAGCTTGATATTATGGCACTTTCCAGAGCAATTTATTGTTCCTCCATTTGCAATCATCACTTGACACTCTGGTGCTGGATATAGGAAGCAATTCAATTCTTTTGCTACCCTACAATGAATAAAATTGTGGGTGCTTCCTGAATCAATCAACACTATTACCTTTTTCTTCTTGATTTGTCCTTCTATCTTGATGGTTTGAGGAGTGGTAATTCCCGCCAATGCATTACAAGATATGGTGGATTTATTTGTTCTTCATCTAGGCTTTGTTCCTGGAGTATATCTCTTCTTTTGACCTTTCTTGCTCCTTTTCTTCTTCCTCTTCACAATCTATGTAGAATAATTTCTTCTCAGCACACTTATGACCTTTAGTGTATTTGCTATCACAACTGTAACAAAGCCCTTTTGCTCTTTTTTCTTCCAATTGTTGTGGTGTCAACCTTATAGGTTGTGGAAGACTAGGGGCAACAACACTTCCGTCTTTATAGTTGTGAGTGGTATGCTTCCTGGTTGCCATAATTTTGCTTTCCATTTTTCTTGCTAACCTGAATGCCTTCTCTAATGAATCAGGTTCCCAAAGGCGAACATCATGTTGGATATTATCCTTTAAAGACCCTATGAACACATCAATCCTATGCTCCTCTGGAATATCTTTTACCCTTATGTTCAATTTTTGGAACTCCTCAATGTGCTCCATTATTGAACCCTTTTGTTTGAGACTTATCAATTGGCTAAAAAAAGTGTTGCTTTTTGTATCCTCATAATGTGCTATCAATTCTTCCGTAAAAATTGCCCAAGTGATAAATTGTTTACGAGAGCAAAGCCATTGATACCATACAAACTGATTTGGTTCCAAATATAAAGTTGCCATACGTACCTTTTGTGTGTTTTGCACATTATTGAGATCGAAGAATTGCTCCATCTGTAATATCCATGTGGCGGGATCCTTGCCATCAAACTTCCTCATATCGATTTTTGGAATATGGTGGGTCTTCGATCCAACATTAGAGTCTATGGAATCATGATTAACATTTCTTTTGTTCACATCATGAGTTTCCTTTACAACCTTTTCACCATTAGTAAGTATTTTCTTGTAGAAAATTTGTCAAATTTGTCTTCAAATCTGCCATGTCTGTCTTCAAATCTGTCTTCAATTTGCCATGTCTTTCTTCAAATCTGTCTACAAATCTATCTTCAATCGTCCATCTTAGCTTCCATTCCCTTTATCTTAGATTCCACGCCATTTATCTTAGCATCTGTTAGCTTTTGTGAGCGTGACATTTGTTGCACTTCTTGTAATTTTGATATATCATGTAGCATTTCTTCCTCTTCTTCATGAGTCATGCTAGAGCTTTCAGGTTCCTTACTAGGTGTTTGCATTTTCTTTCCTCGGGGCATCAGTTACCGATAATAATGCTTTACTATGCCCTTTGAATTCCTTCAAACCAAGCTTATGCAAAAATAAAAAATAAAAACTACACACCTTTTTTTACTTTATAGAAGCCTGATATTGAATCTGATGTATCTCTGTAATTTCGAATCATCCAGTTCTGAAATTGTGACTTGTAGTAGCCTTCTGTGTCCTCTTTCCAATGCCACTAGTCTGAACCAAATTGGATTCTCCAAGAAAGAGTTATGCACAATCTCCCGCAGTGACCTGATTATAGACTAGTTCAGTAGAGAAAACTTGTATGAAGTGCCACGTGTCACTGTTTCAACCTTTGACTCTGAAAAAATATAAAAGAAAACTACAGTCCATCCTCTTTCTGTAACTTCTTACGAAATTTCAATCTGATGCTCAGAAAGAAAGTTATGACGATTTTCCCCAGGTCACCTGTTTTGAGTGTAATTCAGGAGTCTGCAAAAAGACCAACTTCCTGAGATCATATCTCCGAAAATATCGTGCGAAAAGCTCTGAAATTTGGACCCAAGGTTCAGCGCGATTTCTTCTCAAATGGGTTTTTTTTGTGACTTCTGAAACATCACAGAAAAACAGTTATAGCGAAAATGCCACGATGACCTGTTTGGAGCAGCGAAACCCTAGAATCCAAAGCTCTGATACCAAATGTTATGAAACCAGCTCACAAAAGATAGAAAAGAGAGATCCACGCCTTAGAATTCAGCCTCTTCGAGGGGCAACCTCCTTTACATTACATAAATGAACAATTCTTGGATGATTCAAATGACAAAACCTCCTTTCTATATATAGGAGTCTAAGGAGTCACAATATAATCCAGCCGACCTAACAATAATAATATAAAGCCACAAAAATAACAATAGAGGGATTCTATGGGCACATTAATAACAATATGGGGGTAATGGGGGCACAACAATATAAATAAGGGGTATAACTACAATAGTAATGGGGTAATCACTAGTATTATAGGGACCCAACACCTTCTTTCTATGTGTCATAGTCCTACTGATGCATAATATGACATAGATCCATGTCATATTTGTGGTGGCTATGATCTTCTAGTTTGTCACATGGATCCACTATGTATTCCTCATGGCCATGTCCTAGCATTTAATGTCATAGATTAGTATGTAAATTGGTATCCATGTTAAATTTCTCTTTATGACCAAGCATGGTTATTCCGAACGTGGGGATGATACTAGTATGGTTCATATTTCACATATGACTTCCTCTGTTCTAACTCTAAAGTCCTAGCTCCTTCCTTCCACTTTGAGCTCTATATTTTTTAATGCGTTTTGGCCATCAATTTCTCTTTTAACCTCATGCATTAAGAGGAAAATGTTATATCCTTTTTACCCACGTTAAGTTAGTAGGAGAGACCTTTTACTTGTTGACCAAGATGCATACCTTTTCCTCTTGATTTTTCCAATTTTATAGCAAAAATGCTAGTTTCATATTGACAACATGCGTCTAGAGTCCATTTTCTAGTGTATACTATAAGTAATTAAATGCAGGTTTCTATTGCACAACTTGCTTCTTTGCTAATAATTCTAGATTTTTTTCCTTCCTGAGGAGATCAATTCAATCTAATTGTTCATGACTTGGTTAGGGGTGAATTATTTTAGAGGTTTCAAAACTTTTCGAGACCTTAGGTGTCAAAATACATACTTCTAGGGAACGAAAATGGCCTTTATAATTAAATCATGTTGAGAGGAAAAGAGTGAGTAAAAGATAATGAATATTTATGAGAGAGTTCTATCATTTTGTCTAATTATTTAGAGACCATCTTTGAGAGAAAGCTAGGATTACAAAATAAAGAAGAGGTTTCACTTTTTGAATGGTATACTTTTGTATTATGTTGATTGATTAATGCAAATTGATGATTCCCATCCCATACATCCATTGCATTTATGTTGTTATGGTTTGATGTAATTTTCCTTTATATGTGTTAATTTTCCCTCTACAAAAAGAAATATTATTTTTGTTTGTCAATGCTTTGTGCAATAATTTGGATCTAGGTGGCTTGGAGAAATATCTTTTCTTAGGAGTAGCATCTCTAACATATTTTTCTGATCTATTAGTCTACACCAACCTAAGATGTTTTCAAGTGCACATTTATTAACTTCTCATTTATAAGTCTATGCTTATGTATTAATTTCATCTTGGATCTCATTACTTACTTTATCACACACTTGTTTGGTGAGTATTGGGAAAGACTCGTTGAGCATCAACTCCTTATGCTAGTGTTATTTTGGTTACAACAATAGATATTTTTATTTTTGAAATATTTTCCTCTTAATTCCCTTTTTCTATGTTTTTATTCATCATCACTATCCTCCCTATAAGGAAACTTAACAACAAAATGTCATATCTTACCATAGATAAAACATATGAGAGTTAAATGATCTTTGAACTTGGATTCTCTCTTAAGTTTTTTGACTAGTTGAGCCATTTCTATATGAGATCCATCACTGGAATAGTCTCCAAACTTGCATTTTCTTGACTTCTTATATGCTTTAAATGTTTCTACTTTATGTGACGAATTTTTTGTCCTCATTTCATATGTGTAGAGAATTCTACGAAGCTCTTCCATTTTTAGACTCTAAATCTCTTAATTCTTCTATGGAAGATACCTTGGCATCAAAATGCAGAGGAAGATACCTCAAAATGTTTTGAACAACCATTGTTTCTTTAACTTATTCACCAAACCATTTGAGACAAGTAACCACTTCATCTACTTGAAGGAAATAAGAAGCAACATCCTCTACATCAATAATTTACAAGCTTCCAAAGTCTCCAAAAAGTTGAATGTTTTTCCTTCTTTACTTTGTCATCTCCTTCATAGTTTCTTACAAGATTGTCCCACATCTCTTTAGCTAATTCACATTGCATAACTTTAACAAATTTTGAATCTAATAAGCCACTTAAAATGGAGTTCATAGTTTTTTCATTGGATGCATAAGCCTTTATCCCATATTACATAGTTGGAGGAGAGGATGGGACCTTATATCCATCTATAATAGAATGCCAAACATTGACCCCAAGAAACATCAAGTGTGTTCTCATTCTTATCTTCCAAAAGAAAAAATTTATTCCATAAAAGAAAGGAATTTTTATTGATGCTTCTCGACTGGCCATGGCCCCTCGTAATAAATTCTTCCAATTCTTATATTGTTCTTGAATAAGTTGGCTATGATACCAATTGTTGGAAATACATGGGGGTGTAAATAAATATTTCATTACTTGTAATAATTTTTTACTTAATTAATGTTGAAAATTGAATTCATATCACATAATCAATCATCCATAATGTATGAACATAGAAATTAAAGTGCAAGTTAAATCTTGAAGACGAAACACTTGAAAACAATCTTCAATTGATTACAATCATTTGTGAGGACATTAATCCTTTGTAAGAACCCACTTAAAAATTTAGCAGGCTTCAACTTGTCAAGGATATGACATTAATCCTATTGTAATCACGAAATTACAAATATAGCAATCTCCAATTTGTTAAAGAGATGAGGACACCAATCCTCAGTCTATGAGATGCACTAAAGTTTCAAAATACTAAGTAAGATACAAAATATGAAAGCATACAAAAAGGAATTGGTTAAGCATTCATTAGGTCGATTTATTTATTTCTTATGTGGTTGGTGCCTCCTATTCGGTTGTGTTATATTCTTTCCACGACTATCCCCCCTTATCAAACTAGGGGGTTAGAGGAGGTTGGTTAGGCCCCCTTTACGAGGTCCAAAGCAGTGCCCCGAGAAATTTTTTGGGACCCTATATTAGGTGGGCGGACCTACCTATGGTTTTGTGCATGATTTTTGCACATGGTTTTGGGCGCGATGGTTTTCGGTCCATGGTATTGGATGCTTAGGCATCTATATACATGTATTCTAACATTGAAAGCAATATAATGACAAATCAATCTGGTAGTCCCGGTTTTGGGATCCAGGGGAAAATATGTGTTTTATGTGTTATGCTCTCGCCATTATTTATTTTTTGTTTTTAGAATTTGTATGCAAGTAATTTCTGTACGGGGTTAAAACCTACATTTGGTATCAGAGTTGTTTTGGCTTCAAGGGACCCCTTTGTTGCTAATGGGTTTCACCTGGGCCTATGGTAGACCCCATTCAGTGGGAGATCTGCGGGATCGGTTCTGGTGGTGAAAGAAGATGGCGAGTAGTGGAAAGATAGAGATCGAGAAATTCAATGGTCAGAGTTTTGAGTTATGGAAACTCAAGATGGAGGATCTGTTGGTAGATAAAGATCAATGGATCACAGTAGATCCAGGTACTAAACCAACATGAATGTCCGATGAATAATGGAAGAAGTTGCATCGAAAGGAAAAGAGCACAATATGATTTGTGTTTCAGATTCATTATTGTTGAATGTATAAGGGGAAGCTACGGTGAAGGCTTTGTGGGACATATTAGGGACTTTATACCAATCTAAGCCTCTGGTGAATAAATTGTTCCTAAGGAAAAAGTTGTATAACCTGAGGATGAAAGGTGAGACTCGGTGACAGAGCATATAAATGCATTTAATACTATGGAAAGTCAGTTATTATCTGTTGATATTAAAATTAAGGATGAAGATAAGTGCATCAATTTGTTGTGTTCTCTACCAGAGGGATATTCTAGTTATTGCAATAGGTATCAATGCAACTACCTTGCAGTTTGATGAAATAGTCTCATCCTTACTGATGAAGGAGATGAAACGGAAAAATATGGAGACCCAGAATGGTGATGCCTTGTCTATACGAGGAAGGTCCCATAACAAAAACAAAAATAAGTCATCGAGTGGGAGATCTAAATCTAGAGGGAGATCTAAATCTCTAGGAAAACCTATAAAGGTGTTCGGGAAATGCAGAAAGGAAGGGCATTACAAAAGGGACTGTAAATCTAAAGATCCTGACAAAGGAAAGGGATCTGATGATGCTCCTTCTACAGAGGAAGAAACCACCTCAAATGAAGGTGGGGATGTGTACTTGGCTTCTTCAAGTACACATGTAGATCATGAGGCATGGTTGATTGACTCAGGTGCATCCTTCACTTCACTCCCCATAGAGAGTGGTTCTGCGAGTATGAGAAATATGATGGTGTTGATGTCTTTTTGGGGGATGGCAGGAAGGCTAGAATCGTTGGTCGTGAAAAAGTCAAGTTGAACTTGCAAGGTGGAAGGATTAGAACACTTTCGGGTGTTCTGCATATTCCTACATTATCCATAAATCTAATTTCTATAAGCACGCTGGATGATGCAGGTGTAAAAATAGTGTTCAAGAAAGATACCTGCAAGATGGTTCGGGGAGCACTGGCATTGATGTGGCGAGTTCAAATTGGAACTATGTACAAGCTGCAAGGTAGCATTGTTTTTTTTTAGTGGTCTCTGGAGAAAAGACCATGCTATGGCATCAAAGGCTTGGACATATTGGAGAGAAGGGCCTTTGAACACTTCATGGTAAAGGTATGGTAAAAGGTATGACTAATAGCTCTCTGGATTTTTATTTTTGTGAAAATTGTGTATATGGGAAGAAAAATCAGGTGAGTTAAGAGGGAAAAACACATATTAGAGCTTGTGCACAGTGATGTGTTTGGACTTTTGAAGGTTCCATCACTAGGTAAGTTTATGTACTATGTATCATTTATATATGACTTCTTAAGGAATACCTGGATATATTTCCTTAAGAATAAATCTGAAGTCTTTGACAAGTTTAAAGAATTTAAGGCTCTAGTGGAAAACCAGATAGAGAAGAAGATAAAGGTGTTGACGACAGATAATGGTAGAGAGTTTTGCAAGAAGGAATTTGAAGAATTCTGTAAGAAGTGTGGTATCGCATGGCAGAAGACTAATCCAGACACAGTTGATCAAAATGGAGTCATAGAAAGAATGAACAAGACGTTGATTGAAAGGGCAAGAAGCATTCTCAGTGGTGCCAGGTTAGGATAGGAATTCTGGGCAAAGGCAGTGCAGACTGCATGTTACCTGGTTAACAGATCACCTTCATCAATGTTGGAGGATAAGAATCCACAAGAGGTATGGGGGGTAAGAAACCATCTTCTTCACATATGAGGGTATTTGGATGTGATGCATATGTACATGTTCCAAAGGATAAAATAACCGAGTTAGATAGTAAATCTGAAAAGTGCATCTTTATTGGGTATAAGGATGGTTTAAAGGATTATAAGCTTTGGAGCCCAGTGACAAGGAAGGTTGTGTACAGCTGAGATGTGGTGTTCAAAGAGGTGAAAGATGTTATTAAACATGAAGTCCAACCAAAGGAACTTGAGAAGATAGAGTTTGAACTTAAGGAGGAAGAATTAGACTCTACAGCAAAAGAGGAATCAGAAGATGAAGAGCCACAAACTCTGGGTGTGAGAAGATCAGTTCAAGAAAGAAGGCAACCAGAAAGATATAGCCCATCTTCTTTCTATTCAAATTTTGCTTTACCTATTACTGATGATGATCCTAGAACTATGAAGGAAGCCGTAGATTCATGGAATGGAAAACTCTGGAAAAAGGTCATGGTTAATGAAATGGAATCTTTGCACAAAAATGACGCTTGGGATCTGGTGGAGTTTCCAGCTGGAAGGAAACCCACTGGCAGCAAATGGATGTTCAAGAAGAAGACAAATGCAAAAGGAAAGGTGGAGAAATACAAAGCTCAATTGGTAGCAAAAGGTTATTCCCAAGTGTCGAGAGTTGATTTTGGTGATATTTTTTCTCCTGTTGCCAAGGTAGTTGTTATTAGATTACTTTTATCTGTTACTACTACTTTTGATTTTGAGGTAGAATAGATGGATGTGAAGACAACATTTCTTCACGGGGATTTAGAAGAAGAGGTCTACATGAAGCAACCTGAAGGCTTTGCGGTGAAGGCTATGAAAGAACTGGTATGCAAGTTAAAACTGTCTCTGTATGGGTTAAAACAGTCACCAAGGACATGGTATCAGAAATTTGATACATTTATACGGGGACTTGGCTTCATCAAAAGCAAAGTAGATCACTGTATGTATTTTAAATTAATTGGAGACCATGTTATTTATTTGGTCTTGTATGTGGATGATATGTTGCTGGTTGGAAATGACAAAGAAACTATCCAGGATTTGAAGACCCCATTGTCCTCCAAATTCGAAATGAAAGATCTTGGTGTTATAAACTATATTTTAGGCATGGAAATTAAAGAGATTAGGCAAAGAGGAAGCTCTAGTTAAACCACAGGAAGTATGTTGAGACAATACTGCAGAGGCTTAATATGTAGGATAATAAACCTGTGAAAGTTCCTATTCCTGTAGGTGTAAATTTATCTGTTGAACAGTGTCCGAAGACACGAGAAGAGGAAAAGGACATGTCTCGTGTTCCATATGCAAGTGCAGTCGGTAGCCTGATGTATGCGATGGTCTGTACTAGACCAGACATTGTACATGTAGTGGGAGTCTTGAGCAGGTTTATGTCAAAACCAGGAAAGGAGCATTGGACAATAGTGAAGCGGGTTTTCAGGTATTTGCGTGGCACTAGTGATTATGGTTTTTTCTACTAAGGAAGACCACGATTGGACATAGTTTTGGATATTTGTGGCTTTGTTGATGTAGACTAGGCTGGAGATCTGGATCAGAGAAGATCTACAAGTGGGTATGTGTTTAACCTATTTGGAGGTGCAATCAGTTGGATGAGTAAGAAACAATCGGTAGTGGAACTATCAACTACAGAGGCAGAATACATGGTAGCCACTCATGCAAGCAAAGAAGCAGTTTGGTTGCAGAGATTGTGTTCAAGTATGGGGTTAGTACAGGGAGCTATAAGGATAGACTGTGACAGCCAAAGTGTAATTTTCTTGGCAAAGAACCCTGCTTACCATTCAAAGACAAAGCACATTGATGTTCAATACCACTTTGTGAGGGATATGATAGAAGACGAAAAGGTGTTGCTAGTAAAGGTAAACACTTTGAAGAATACTGCAGATGCATTGACAAAATCTGTGAGCTTTGAGAAGTTCTCTTTGTGTAGAGAAACAATGGGCGTTGCAGGGCTGGATAAATGACTAAGCTCTCATGTGGCCCCCTATGGAAAGAAAACAACAAGTGGTAGAATGTTGGGTTGTGTTATATTCTTTCCACAACTAGCACCCCTAGTCAAACAAGGGGGTTAGAGGGGGAAGTTAACCCCCTTCTATGGGGTCCAGGGCAGTGACCCGGGAAATTTTTTTGGGACCCTATATTAGGTGGGCAGACCTACCTATGGTTTTGTGCATGGTTTTCGCACATGGTTTTGGGCGTGATGGTTTTTGGTCCATGGTATTGGATGCTTCAACATGTATATATATGTATTGTAACATTGAAAGGAATATAATGAAAAATCAATCTGGTAGTGCCGGTTTTGGGATCCAGGGGAAAATCTCTATGTATATGTGTTTTATGTGTTATGCTCTCGCCATTGTTTATTTTCTGTTTTTTGAATTTGTATGCAGGTGATTTCTGTACGGCGTTAAAACCTGCACCTCCTTCTAGTTGGTGCTAGTAAAAAATCCTATGGGATTGGTTCCTCCTTCTGGTTGGTTCATGCATTATCATGATTACTAAAATAATTATTTCACACATATCTAGTGCACCTCTTATTGTTAATGTGATTTCTTTCACATGTGCATTTTTTTACTTAGTTAATATTGGAAATTATACTAATTCACCCCTCCTCTCAGTATAATTATATTTCCAACAATTGATTTCAGAGTGAGGTTCCTTCAAGGACAACTAATCACTGGAAGGTAGATCTCAAGGAACTTTCTTCAAGCAAGGATCCTCAGTTTCATGGATTAAACAATGCCTTTTGGAAAATAAAAATGAGTACCTACATTATGTCTTTAGTTATTGATGTCTGGATGGCTATTTAAAATTATTATTAGGTTCCTTGAACTCATCCTTCTAATGCAAATGGAAATTCACTCTATACATATAATGCTATAGAAAATAATTCCATATTAAGCGGTATATCTAATACCAAATTTGTCAAAGTAATGAATTTCAATTTTTTCAAAGATCCTATGGACAAGCTTCAATTTGTAATGATTGAGATGATAAAGTAAATGAAGTTAAGTACCAAACTTATAAAATTTAGTTCAAAAGTTTGAGAATGGATGACGATGAATATATTGCCTCATTCTTTCTTTGTTTGGATGAGATATTCAACACTATCATAGGTCTTGGAAAGAAATTCAAGGAGTATGATATTGTTTGAAAAAAATTAAGCTCCCTTCCCTCAAGGATTAATCCAAAATTTTGAGCTATTGAGGAATTATCAGACATTAAAAGCCTTAATATGGATACTCTTCATGGAAATCTTACTACATACAAGTTAATAAAGGGGAAGGAGAAAATAGGATCCAAAGAAGCTACATAAATCAACCAAAGAAATAAACAAGCATAAGGTTCAGGAACACTCCAATCATGAATTAGATGAAGAGGAAGCCAAATTTGTAGGAAAGTTTAAAATTGAAATTGGAAATATAAAAGGTAGCCTTCCATTCAAATGTTTCAAATATGGTAGAATAGACCACTACACATCCAAATTTCCTTTTGCAAAATTGAATGATAGTGATGATAAAGTAAAAATCAAACCTTGTGATCATAAAAGAAGATGAAATATCAAAAAGAGAAGCTTGTACCCCAAAGACCATAGTTATTGTGAAATCAATGAAATGATGTATGCAGATGAAAGAGGAGAGATTTATTCATAGCTATAAGTGATCAAAATGTTTAAGAAGAGATTGAAGCGGAAGTGGATTTTAAAGGAGAACTCGTATGTTCCCTAGAAGAATTAAGACCTCTAAAAAGAAGAGTAAATCAATTAGAAAAACAATTGCAAGAATATATGGATGAATATTGTCATGCAGATTCTGTCATTCTTCTAAAAATTGAACTAGAAGAAACCAAAATGATAAAGGAGATTTTGTCGAAGTAGTTAAAAAAAAAAGAAGAACACTATAAAAGATTGGCAAAAGAAATTAATTTTGAAGAAAATAATTAGATAATGTCTTAGATTTTCTCAATCAATATTTGAAATTACTAATTAAAAAGGTTCTAAGTCATTAGATAACATCATTATTATTTATAGATCTCCATTACTAAATACAAGTATTGGTTATGAAGAGAAACCAAAGAACCCAAGTGAGATTCAAGATCAACAACAATAAAAAAAGAAAGTAAAAACCTATCAATTATGCTAATGCACTCAATAAAATTTTAAAAAGAAAACAAAGCCATGAATCTTCTTTAATTAAAACAATGTTGAATAATCCAAAAAAATTCAAGAGATGTGCAATGAAATTAGAAAAAGGAGAACATGGAACCCATGCAAGCATGCTAAAATGCTGAAATGCAACTATGAATCAAAAATGTTATAGCAAAGAAGGTAGGAAAATCATATTCAACAAAGCTATCCATTTAATAGGAAATATTCATATAGGTACCAAAATTTCTTTTATGGACATTATTATTCTTGCAATAATTTTGGTCATAAGGTAGTTGATTGTGGATCCTATGCAAGAAGAAATTATGAAATAAAACTTCTAATCAACAACTATTTAAGCAAAAAATCTATAGGTGTTTATGAAAATAATATTAGAAGAGGCAATTAATTTTCTCCTCTATAGAATTATGTTGAATACTACATATGCAACAAATATGGGCACAAAGCACAATATTGCAGTAGTCTAATCAGATCTCAAAACAGAGGCAAGAAAAAATGTCCTCCTATAAATCCAATAGTATGGAAGAAACAAGAGAAGGAAGAGTGTGCTCTCATGTTATATGTCCAAAAATAAGAAAATAAATGGTATGTTGACAATGGTTATTGACGAGCCTCGATATTGCAACAAGAAAGCTGCAACTCCCAAGGCTACCGACTTTAATTATCAACCCAGGTTTCGTACAAACTTAAGAGGTAGTGGCACTATATGTGCAGCATACAATGTTTCCTTCCTTTGTTGTCATGATGTAATGGAGTGCATCTACTGAAGTCAAATTTTAAACTAATTTCATGAAATGAAATGTTCGAAATGCAACCTTAACCTATTGCAAGAAAGAAAGTACAAGGAAAAAAACCTATTCTAATTGCATAAAGATAATGAAATAAATGTGAAAGAAACCTATCTTAACCATATTTATCATATGTGATGATTTAAACTAACTGAGCATGAAATCTGATCTAGAGAGTACTAACTACTATGTGCATGTGTAAATATAAAAGAACTCATTTTTTTCAATCTTTTTTCTTTATAAATGCAAATGCTAATATTTCCTTGATATTTGGCAAGGGAGACAAGTGTGGAGAAAGAGGTTTAAAATGGTCTTGATGGCATGGAGGTCAAGTAGAGGCCTAATCCCAACTTCAATGGTGATTTTTCTCAATTCGGTCTCAAAACAGGTTTTCCTACAGGATGCTACAAATTTACTATACGAAATTATAATTCATCGAATGACCAAGCAAATCAAATCCAAATTGGATGGAACGAATTTTGTTATTAACTAGGATGTCTTAGGTCCCCATTTCTGATAGAATCACTCAAAAGGACCTCTGTTAACCCATGCTAAAAAATAGCACAAAATTACCAGTCAAAAATCTAGAAATTTGAGAACTAGTGAGCTAGTAAATCTATAAAATGCCTAACCTAATCAAGTGAAAATGTAATGGAATAATTTTTGTTATGAACTAGAATGTTTTTGTGATATAATTCAAGTGGAACCAACTCAATTGAAGCTCGTTAACATGCTCTAAAAAATAGCAGAAATTTACTGTTCTTTGCCACAAAGGAGTTCCAAAAATCTAGATTTGGGAATAAGAAAGCTAAGCTAATCCAAGTAGCTCAAGGATTACTATGACCTTCCAAAGCTTTTCCAAGGATGAAATGATGCTTGTGATCCTGCAAAAGAACTTACATTAACCATTTAACTCAATCCTACAACAAGAAATCATTAATATTAAATGCAGAAATAGAAAGAAATAAAAACAAGAGATGCATGTGAATAAGAAGTGAAAAGAATGAAAGAAAATGATACAAAAGGGCTCTGAGGCTCTTGGGATGGCCAAGACCAAGGAAAATCAGATACATGTGGAGGAGAAGAAGCTTTAGAAGCTGAACATGACACCAATCTTCATTATTTTCATCAATACAATTACATCCCTATAAGAAAATACAATGGAACTGCAGAAATACGAGTTCTCTCCACAAGAACACTAATGAAAATCTCCCCTTAGAGGAAAATTCAACTTCGTAATTATACAAATGATTAGGAATCATTTCCCATGAATGGAGGAAGCTTTCCCCACCAAAATCCCTTGATTAGTGGAATCTGGTCTTCAATTCTAGGAATCTACATTAAATGGCAGGGAACACATTCCTAGATTTTCTCAATCATTGGAGTTCTACAATCTATTTCATAAGTCCATAATATATTGTTGATTTATTATTTAATAGTGATCCTACTGTAGTAGGGAGAAAGTCCTAAATTATATCCTCCTCCAAATCTTCATAATCTGTCCAATATTCTCATAATATTCCACAAAAATAAATAATATTAGGCACAAATATGCAATTATTCATAAACCTTCATAATGAATGTATTAAAGTTAAAAATACATTATCTAATGCAAAAAGAGAGGTTTAATGTGTTGAAGGATGGTCATAGGCCTTAATTTAATTTTAATTTAGATGCATGGGCCTTAATTTATGTCTAATTTAGAGGCCCATCATACCCCCCTGCTAAAAGTGTTGCTCATCCTCTGAGAAACTTAGTGACCTCATTGTGCCTCATCCATGGCCCTAGTGGCCTCTCTCTTGTGCATTAAGAATCTTGGTTGTAAGTTCTGCAAGGACAAGCCCAAAAACATATTTGTGCAAAGAAAAATCATTGTTTCTTGAGACCATTAGCTTTCTTTCTTACCCTTATTCAAGATGGGTTCTTGAATATTTTTCAGTTTAGCAAGGTCTTCCATATCCTTATCAACCTTCTGCTACCTTGTTCCACCATTTGGACACCTCTAAAACCTTCAAACTGCCTTTAGATGAGAACTAGGACATCTTGTAGTAATTCCTGTCAAAACTACAAGAAACCCTGTTAAAACTACAAGAAACCCTTTTTGAGCATAAATAATATTCTAAGCCTAGGATAGAGCCTCAACTTGAATCCCATGCCTTTTTCCCATTTTTAGGCCTTGGAAAAAAGCTAGAAAGAGATTGGAGACCTCTTGGAAAACATCTTTTCATCACTGCAGTTTGAGTTTTGTTTTGATGGTGAATACCTCATTTTCTTTTGTTGCCTTCTTCTTCTCTCTTGTGGCCTAGATGACTGCCTAATGGCCTTGGAGTTCTCTGTTTTGATTAGGTTTCTCTTAAGCTCTGCCATCTTGGGGTTTAGCATAGTTTGTTCATTTCTTCCTTCTTGTAGCAACATTCTTCTTTCCTGTAGTATTCATTCCTCTTCTTTCAGTGTCTTTTAACTATATGGGAATGATGAGAAATGATGAAGATGGATTGGATGATGATGCTAGGGCTCAAAGGGAGTAGTGTAGGTTTGTGAAAATGGAGAGGATGCTCCGTTTTTTTTTTCAAGAATGAAATCGGATGGATGAATGATGAATAGATAGTGAATATGAAGTGGATGGAGGGCTTGGAGTGTTGTGGCAACTTTGGCCTTTGTAGAAATTTCTTCTTTTAACTGCTGTCCTCATTCCTTGAAATCATCACTCTTCATAATTTGACTTTTCAACCTTGCATGGGTGAAGGCGGCTGAGATTGTTGACCCATCCTTAGCTTATAAAACCTCATCTCTCATGCATTGACAATAAATTTCTAACTATAATATGCTCAAGAGAAGAGGTCAAGAATATTGCATACATGTACCTACCTGATGGCCTTCCTGTAGATGCTGTTTGTTGGAGAGTGAAATCCGTGCTTGTATTTTCTCCATGTTTTTTTCTCTTTTTTCTCTGATGTTGTTCCTTGATGTGCAGGTACTGGATGGTGATGTTGATGAATCCTCATTGTGACGGTGGGTTCCCTCTTGTTAAATCCCCTTGTCATTTTTCTTTGATGGATGTGGAGGGTTGAATATATCTCCTTATCAAATTTAATGGATGAGGAATTTTAGATGAAAATTTTGTGTATACAATTCCCCTAGACTACAATATTTTTCAACATAATAGAAGGATTTTATATATTCTTTTCACTTGGAAAAATGTGGGAAAGTTCAACTCCTACCACCTTATCACTCTCTGATGAAGCCAACCTCTGTTTTTTCATTTTAAAAATGCCCACTGCCAATCCTGTAGGTGTTGTTCTATATCTTGTAGGATCTCCTGTAGGATCCTGTAGGTTTTTAGGGAATCCTGTAGGTTTACAGGACAACCTTTTTTTTTGTCCATATCTCCCAAATGGTAGAATGGATTGACCTGAACTTTCTGAGCATGTTTCCATCATCGTTTTGTGAGCTGGTTTCATAACACCTCTCCATAAAACAAATTTGGTCAATGGATGCACGGATCTCAAGAAAAAACTAAAAATGGTTGAAGGTGATGGAGGCCTATTTCTTGGAAACCGTGCACTGGAATTTTCTAAAATTTCTTGGGCATGTTACCATCATCCATATGCATCTACCCATGAAACAACTTTTTAAATGGATGCATGGATATCGAGAAAATGTAAAAATGGTTGTAGGTGATGGAGGTTGATTTCTTGAAAATTGTGCACTGGAATTTGCTGAAATTGCTTGAGCATGTTACCATCATCCATATGCATCTCCCCCTTAAACATCTTGGGAAATGGATGCATGGTTTTCAAGTTATGGAAAAAACAAATTTATGCTCTATGTATTTTTGTATCGTGTAGTAATATAGAGTATCTTGTAGTTTTTTAGGACAGCAAGTAAACTGAATGGTAAAAGCTTGAGAATGATGGGTGATGCTAGAAATAGATGAGGGTGATGGATTGGCATGGTCTTGGCCTTGTTGGAGCATTTGAGCAAAGGAGGAGAAAGACATAATTTGACTTCTTTTGACTAGGTTTGACCTATTTTTTTCTTTTCTTTGGTGCCAACTTGTTTTTGTTCCTTGGAGGTACATGCATTCATCAGAGAGATACATGAAGCAAATAATTTTTTATTTTTTGCGTTTTTCTCTCTTCTAGGCCTACTAGCCGCCTCAAGGAGGCTTTCAGCTAGTAGGTCTGCCTAGGTGCTTCAAAGGAGGTTTTCACCTAGGATCTTTTCTTTTTTCCTCTTTTTTTCTTTTTTTCGAACCCATTGACCGTCTCATGGAGGTTTTCAATAAATGAGCCAATTTGAGGCACCTCAAAGGAGGTTTTCACCTGAGATTTTTGTTTTTTCTCTTATTTTTATTTTTTTTCTACCCTACCCTACTTGAAAAACAAAAACACTTTCAAGTATAAGAATACTTCCAATGGATCCATTTTCCCATCAAGAAGACAGAAACACTGATGTGTAGGCATGAAATGTATGCGTTGACATGTACCTGAATTTGAGTGATCAAATGCTTTGACTTTGATGTTATCAAGCACAATTGAAGAAGAGAGTATTGTTGCAACTTAGTGACTGTCTGGAACCATATTTCAATATGGTTGTGATGCCTCTGGTCCACTTGCTAATTTGGACCATCTTGGATGTCTTCTTCTACCATGACCTTCAAGTCCTCCTCTTTTTGTTGATTGATCTCTTGAATACATCGAGGATTTGATGGTAACCATGAGGGAGTTTTCTCAATCTCTGATTTTGATGTCTTTTCTTCATTAAGTGCAACCCATGATTCTTTGATCTTCTCTTTTGAATCTTCTTCTTCTGGATGTAGTACTTCAATGATATCAAGAGAATCTCTTTTTTGCAATACTCTTCCTGAGCTATGATGAATACCATTGAGCTCAAGAGGAGATGTTTGGAAGGGTTGTACCTCAGCATTGTAAGTGGGTTGAGCTACTTCCATGTGTGGGTTTGGAAATGGTGGTACAGGTAGTTGAGTGGGAGTGTATATTTGATATGGATGTGGTTGGGGTCGTGGTTGTGGTGGAGGTGAATTGTAAGGATAACATGGATTAAGGTATGGAGGATATTGAGGAAAATACTTAGGATATTGTGGATGGCTGCCATCAGTTCCTTGCCAACCTTGTCGCCAAGATTGGTTTTGGGGTTGAGATGGCCAATGTTGCCAAGGAAAGGGTGTGTTCCAATTACTTTGAGGTGGATATGCATAACCTTGAAATTGTGAATTATGCTCTTGCATCATATTAAGCTGAATAGGCTTCCATGGTCCTCTTGGAGCTACATAACATCGTTGCATTGGTGATTGATTTTCTCCATTGTCCTCTTGGTAAACTTCTTTCAACCTTAGTAATCATGGAAAATGTTTAACATCATGTGATTCTGCAACACAAATATCAACATTTTATTTTCCTTCATCTTACATTCTTAACATTTCTACTTGTTTTGTTAGATTGCCAAGAATTTTTGTTTTAAAATCATCAAACAAATTTCCAAGTTTAGCTTGACTTACCGATCTTGATGCTGATTTACTTACTCTTGTCTTTCCTCTTGATATGTGTTTGCATGTTTCATAAATTTCTTCAAATGATAATTGATATACATCACATCTACTCATGAGATCAAGAATATCAATCCACTCATCCCTAATTGTTCTTAGTAAGAGGGTTTTTTGTGTGTCGGATCCTAAATGATGCAATTTTCCCCTCTTAACATTATACATGAACCTCTCTATTAGATCCTCTAGACTCTCATCTTCTCTTTGATTCATTATAAATATTTCTTCTGTAAGATCCTGATCTTTATATATTTCTAGAAATGTATTTTTCATATCATTCAATGATCTTATTGAATTAGTCCCTAAAGTCATGAACCGTTTAAGAGCCCTATACTTCAATGTTGCTGGAAACAATCTCAATATTTGAGTTTTTAATAAGTAACAAGAAGATCTACAAGAAATTTCAAATTCAAAGAGAAAGGTTTTTAGATCCTCTGACCTTAGACCATGGAATTTTGGAAAAAAAATGGAGGGATGTTCTTCATGTGCATGCTGCCATTGGTATCTTGAATGGGAAATCCGAGAGGATCTTCCTCATTGTCATCATCTCCATCCATTTCTTCTACATTCTTTGTCATCTCTTCTTCTTGTACCTACAAAAGTGGATGGTGATGTGGCTCTTACTGCACTACGTGATCAAATGGGGGGGTGGGTTGGTGTTCGAAATTTTTTGTTTTTATGATTGCATGAAAACAATAATGCAATCCAGTTCTCTACTTTTGAAATGAAATATGCCTAATGTAATTATTTTTTTTGTTTTTGCAAAAATTAAAAAGAAATGAATCAACTATGGAAGAAAACAATGCATACTTTGACACCTCCCTAGCAACAGTGCCAAAAAGTGATGAGCCTCAGTATTGCAACAAGAATGTTGCAACTCCCAAGGTTACCGACTTTAATTATCAACCCAGGTTTCATACAAACTTAAGAGGTATCGGCACTATATGTGCAACATACAATGTGTCCTTCCTTTGTTGTCATGATGTAATGGATTGCATGTATTGAAGTCAAATCCTAAACTAATTGAAGAAAATGAAATGTTCAAAATGGAACCTTAACCTATTGCAAGAAAGAAAGTACAAGGAAAGAAACCTATTCAAATTCCATAAAGATCATGAACTAAATGTGAAAGAATCCTATCTTGAGCCTATTTATCATATGTGATGATTTAAACTAACCGAGCATGAAATATGATCTAGAGAGTACTAACTATTGTGTGCATGTGTAAATATAAAAGAACTCATTTTTTAAAATCTTTTTGATTTATAAATGCAAATGGTAATCTTTCCTTAATCTTTGGTAGGGGAGACAAGTGTGGAGCAAGAGGGTTAAAATGGTCTTGATGGCATGGAGGTCAAGCAGAGGCCTAATCCCAACTTCAATTATGATTTTTCTCAATTCAGTCTCAAAACAGGCTTTCCTACAGGATGCTACAAGATTTCCTACTGGATCCCATTTACTACATGATGTTATAGATTTAGTATACGAAATTATAATTCATCAAATGACCAAGAAAATAAAACCCAAATTGGACGGGACAAATTTTTTTATTGACTAGGATGTCTTAGGTCCCCATTCCAGGTGGAATCACTCAAAAATACCTCTGTTAACCCATGCTAAAAAATAGCGCAAAATTACTAGTCGAAAATCTAGAAATTCGAGAACTAATGAGCTAGTAAATCTATAAAATGCCTAACATAATCAAGTGAAAATTCAATGGGGTAATTTTTGTTACGAACTAGAATTTTTTTTTGATCTTATGCAAGTGAAACCAACTCGATTGAAGCTCGTTAGCATGCTTTAAAAAATAGTAGAAATTTATTGTTCTTTGCCACAAAGGAGTTCCAGAAATCTAGATTTGGGAATAAGAAAGCTAATCCAAGTAGCTCAATGATTACTATGACCTTACAAATATTTTCCAAGGATGAAATGATGCTTGTAATCTTGCAAAAAAACTTAAATTAACGATTTAACTCAATCCTACAACAAGAAATCATTAATACTAAATGCAGAAGTAGAAATAAATAAAAACAAGCGATGTGTGTGAATAAGAGTGAAAAGAATAAAAAAAAATGATACAAAAGGGCTTTGAGGCTCATGGGATGGCCAAGCCTAAGGAAACTCAGAGACCTATGGAAGAGAACAAGATTTAGAAGCTGAACATGACACCAATCTTCATTATTTTCATCAATACAATTACGTCACTGCAAGAAAATACAATGGAACTGCATAAATACAAGTTCTCTCCACAAGAACACTAATGTAAATCTCCCCCTAGAGGGAAATTGGACTTGGTACTTATATGAAATGATTAGGAATCACTCCCCATAAATGGAAGAAGCTTTCCCCACCAAAATCCCTTGATTAGTGGATCTGGTCCCCAATACTAGGAATCTGCATTAAACGACAAGGAACACATTCCCAGATTTTCTCAATCGTTGGAACTCCACAATCTGTGCCATAATTCCATAATATCTTGTTGATTTATTATTTAATAGTGATCCTCCTGTAGTAGGGAGCAAGTCCTAAATTATCTCCTCCTCCAAATCTTCATAATCTACCCAATATTCTCATAATATTCCACAAAAATAAATAGTATTAGGCACAAATATGAAATTATTCATAAACCTTCATAATGAATGTATTAAAGTTCAAAATACATTATCTAATGCAAAAAAGAGAGGTTTAATGTGTTGAATGATGGTCATATGCCTTAATTTATGTCTAATTTAGAGGCCCATCGGTTATTTAAGACATATTATAGGTGATCAGAGTAAATTCATCAAACTTGAGGAAGACAATAGAGGAAAGGTAATTCTTGGTAACAATGCATCTACAAGAATTATTGGAAAAGGGAAAATCATCATTGATAATTGAAGAGGTAAGGCTCAAAATGTTTTTTATATGGAAGGACAGAAACATCATCTCTTGAGTGTTATTGAAATGTGTGATCAATGGTATGATATTAAATTTAGTTCCAAGAGATGTGAAATCATAAATGATGATACAAGAAATTAACTGGTGATAAAGGATAATAGAAATCAAGGAAATGAATACATTATTTGTGAAGAAGAAATAAAAAAAATGTTGTATGGAAAATATAGAAGAGAATTGGCTATGACAGAAAATATTTGGACACATCCGTTTTGATAATTTGGTAAAGGTTACAAAATCACATACCATAAAGGGCATGCCTAAAATATCAAAGCCTCATAATTCCATCTATAAAGTATGCCAATTTGGAAAACAAACCAAAGTCTTTTTCAAAGAAAAAGAATATTCTACATACAAGCCTCTAGAAATCATTCACATTGACCTCTATGGGAGAGCCAATACTCGAACTTTGAAAGTTGAAAGGTATGTTATGTTTTTAATTGATGATCATACAAGAATTACTTGGGTTTCCTTGTAAAGAAAATTAAAAATCTTTTGAAAACTTTAAAACCTTGAAGGCTCTAGTAGAAAATGAAATTAATCTAAATATTAAATATCTAAAAATTGATAGAGGAGGAGAGTCCGCTTCACATGAGTTCATTGATTTCTATGAACACCATGGAATTAGAAGGAAAATCGTTGTTGCAAGAACTCCATAAGGAAATGGTGTGATTGAAAGGAAAAATCAAGTAGTAAAAGAAATGCCCAAATCCATGCTCTTTGAAGCTTAGTTACTAGGAATATTTTGGGGAGAAGTAGTGTATATGGTAGTCTATATCTTGAATAAAGCTCAAGTAAGGGTAAATGATCATTAGAGAAATTTTGAGGTAAAAAATGGGCCTCAAAACAAAAATGTACAACAAAAGTCAACTTTATAAGAGTCAATACGATTCAATATGATGATGTAAGCCATGGGGGATGATTCATCATTTTTTGAGCAAAAAGTTAAAAATATAAAAATAGAAGCCTACTTTTTCAACTCATATTTTCAACTTACCTCTCTATGATTTTACTCAAATTTCAAGTGGGAGCACTCATTATTTTTCGTGTAGTAGGGTCCACCGAAAGTATGCAACATGGGTACTAATTGGATGCAAAATTAGATTTTTCATCCAATGAGTGCTCTCGCTTGAAATTTGAGTAAATATGGAGATAAGTTGAAAATACAAGTTGAAAGAATAGTTTTTTTATTTTTTCCATCCAAATCTTGATGAGGTGATCTAATATTATTTTATTATTTCCACTATTATTTTATAATATTCCTTAGGAAGCCCATTTTAGAACTCAAAATTTCTCTAATGAAAACTTCCTATAAACTATGGGAAGTTAGACTAGTCATAGTCAAACATTTCAGTGTTTGTAAAAGAATGTTACATTAAGGTAAAAGATGATGATTTAGGAAAAATCAATTCCAAAGATGATGGAGGAAATTTTCATGGATATGCCTATAAAAGCAAAGGATATAGATGTTACAACAAAAGGAATTGAAAGGTTGTTGAAAGCATTGATGTAAAAATAGATGAAACTTTGCCTCGAGCCCAATGAAAACCAATTATCTACCAAGAAGAAAAAGCATATGGAAATCAAAATGAAGAGCATGATGAGGAACAAAGAGAAGAAGGTGATCCATTGCATTCAAAAACAGCATCAATATATTTCAAAAAAAACCATCGAGATAAACAAATTATGGGAGATAAGGAATTAGCAGTTCATACAAGAAGGAAGCTTGTTAGCACATCAAACCAAGAGGACTTAACTCGTATCTCCTTGATGGAGCCTTAGAATTTTCCTTATTCCAATCAAGATGAACGTTGGGTTAAATCCATGAACGAAGAACTGGATAAGATTGAGAAAAATGAGACATGGGAATATGTAACAAGACTAAAGGAAAAAAATGTGATTGGAACCAACTGGGTTTATTAAAAAAAAAAAAATTGAATCAAGATAGATAGGTAGTAAGGAGCAAGGAAAGACTCATATGTAAAGGATATGCCCAAGCTAGAGGTGTGGACTTTGAGGAGACATTTGTTCTAGTAGCTATACCTGAAGAAATTTGGATGCTCTTGGCTTTTGCATCTTTTAAAGAGTTCAAAATTTTATCAAATGGAAGTAAATTCAAGATTTTTTAATGGAGATTTGTAAGAAGAATATTATGTTGAGAAGCTAGAAGGACTTCAACTATCACAAGACAAGGATCATGGATACAGACTAAAGAAATCTCTCTATGGTTTGAAATAAGAACCTAGGGCCTAGTACTCTATGTTAATTTTTCAAGTGCTTTATGTTATGTCAGTTACTTTTAGCCCAATTAACTTCTTCAATAAGAAATATTTTCAACAATAATTAATTCTTCCACTAATCAACAATACATGACAACGGAAGAGTAAATGCAATGACAATAGGAGACAATCAACACATCAACAAGAGACATTGATTTGGTCAAAAACCTTGGAAAACCCCCACAAGGGGGAAACCATTTGAAATTATTCTTATATTAGATTGTCATAAAAGATTTAGTGGAGAGTACAATGAGAAATATACATCAATGAGAGTCAAAGTCAAAGGATTTGACTATTAGCCAAGTCAACCAACCATAAATTCAATATACCAATGATGAAAAGTAAAATTTGGTCAACTGTCAAAAATTTGCAATTCTATCCAAGACAACAATAGTCAACGTGCCCTAACCAATCCACAACAGTCAATGGTCAACCCTCCAAGAAACTTGGTCAAAGCAACAATAGATGCAACATTGAATGTTGGTTAAATTTAGCCCAAAACAGTCAAAGATATCCCAGTCAAACTTAGTCGAAGGAGAGAGAGATTGTTGCAGTCAAATTCTACAATTTTCCTATGATCAAATCAGAATTCAATGCTAGTCAACCTACCTAGATTTCCTTGGTTCCCATGCTATTCAACTCAACCTGAAAATATCAAACTTTTCCTAGTCAGAGCAAGTCAAACCATGAAGAAAATCTTAGTCAAACAAAAGTCAAACTCTCCCAGCAAAATTGTTAATGCAGAAATTTCATGATTGCATGATAAAGACGGGTGACAAGTATTTTTTGTTCATTTTACTCATTATCTTTGACATCAAAAAATTATTTTGCATTATCGGGGTCACAATTTTTGTGTCACGAGATAGTGCAATGCCAACACTTTTCTGTAGTTGCAATATTTATATGTGCAATGAATTATGTACAAACCTTCTAATAGTCGTTTATAAAATTGTTCCATATTACTAGCCTCACCATAGATTTTGTGAGTTGGAAAGGATGCGCAACTTGAGAAACTTTGCAATGTGGAAAGATTTACTTTTGCAAGGTGGTACGATTAGAACATGTGGTCGCATTAACCGTGCATGTCACTTGCGGGCACAATGTAAATAAGTGCTACATAGTAGCTAGTACCTGTCACTTAGTTTAAATATAGCTAAATTGAAGTAAAATATCCCATCTTGCAACAAAAGAGAATTTCATTTAGGCAAAAAAAAATGTAATAGTATTTGATGAATTTATTATTTATTATTTTTTTTTATTCCTACTTGATGTTAGTAAATGGAATATTTTAATAAAGATTTTATTAGTTATCCTACCGTTGAATGTAGTTGTAATAATTTTTCATATAGTTGCATCGTGAAATTGGTTTGTTTCTCAAGTTACCACTTTTCATATTCCCTCAAATTCCATAGTTCTAATGAAACATAGATTTTCAAGTCCAAAATGCTTAGCTTAATAAAATTCAATCATTCAACGACAATGCTCAAAATCTTACTTTGTCTAAGCTAATTTAAGCTAATTGTGTTTGGACACTTCTTCTACATATTGTGACCAACTTAGCAGAGATGAATCGAGCCCCTCACATGTGACTAAAAAAACAACGTTACATACATGAATGAGTGGTAACATTATATTAAATTATCACTACTCTAAATGCCATATAATTTAAATATATGTATTTTAATGTATTAAAATTATATATTACATTACAAAATATAGTTTTCATTCTAAATTATAAATGAATATTAAATACAAATATAAACCATTGTAATTACTATAAATGTGATAAAATAACATCATCGTATTAATTAATTTTTAAAATTATTTAAGCAAATTTGAAAGTGAAGTTGTTATTGTTTTACCCGTGAGTTTGTTATTAACTTGCACTTGTAATGCATCCCATTTTATACATAACAACCATGGGAATTTAACTAAACACTCTACAAGTAAAAACCAAAGGTGTTCGATGAAATGCCATGTGTAGTAATCAAATTATTCAACTCGTTGAAGTTTTATGGTATCTTATGAATCATGTACAACTGTAACCTTTGTTGTAATAAATGCAACGCTAAAAAATAGCAAAATTCAATCCATAATATTAAACTATGGATAAAGTTGTTGAGATTTTCTGTTTTATTTAATTTAGCAAAAATCGCATGTAGGTGACAACAATAGGATTAGTTGCTATATTAGCTCCATTATTCTTGAGGAGGAGTTAATGCATCCTATATCTGTTGTGAGAGAATTTATGATTCAGTTTTATACTCCAGCTATAAAGGAAATGTAAGCCCGTAGAGGAGATGTATGTAGAAAATAGGGTGAGCTGAGAGTATGTGTGAAGACTTAAATTGTTGTAATATCCTGTTGAATAATAAGATTTCTGATTCCTCTGTTTGGTGGATGTAGCCCAAATTGGTTGGGTGAACCACGTTAAATCTTTGTGTTATTTTTTTTATGATTTTTATGTGCTGTGTATGCCTGTTAAATTTCCGCTGCACATTGTTTGCTCCAACAATTGGTATCAGAGCATGTTGTGGAGCTGGTACGTGTGACAGAGACGCCAAGTCTGCTGCAGAAGGTGGAGCTTTTTTGTTGGCGCGGTTTTGGCACAAACAGTCGCGCCAATTTTGAGCTAAAGAAGGGCTGGCGTGGTTTATTCAGTAATAGTCGCGCCCATTGGCACAGAAGATTCAGGAACAGTCGTGCCGGCGCGCCAGAAAGAGCTATTGGCACGGAGACGAAAGGGTTAATCACGCCAATTTAATGCCTCTCATGGATTTTGTTTCAGGTGCGGGTATTCCGCAGTTGAGGAGCTTCAGGCATTTTTCCCTCTGGTAAAACTGCATTTTTTTTGGTTTCTGAAGTTATAATGACATGGTACGACAGAGGCATTTTAGTATAAGGTAAAGGCATTTGTTAAATCACAACTTCATTTATTAAAAGTTGGAATTGGAGATTTTGTTTGTTACAACATGGCAAAAACTCAAAGTGCTCATTTTGAGATCGAGAAGTTCAATGGCAAAAACAACTTCGAAATCTGGAAAGTGAAGATGCATGATCTACTTGTGCAACAAGGTGTGGCGAAGGCATTGTTGGGAAAATCCAAACAGCCTTACACCATGACAGATGATGAATGGAGCGAATTGGATGGAAGAGCACTGAGCGGTATTCAACTGTGTTTGGCAGATGATGTTTTGTTTAACATCGTGTCAAAGAAAACTGCTGCTGGTTTGTGGACAAAGCTTGAGAAGCTGTACATGACAAAATCCTTAACCAATAGGATTCTTCTGAAGCGACAATTGTACAGTTTGTGCATGAAGGAAGGTACAGCTATTACTGATCATTTGAATGTCTTTAATACTCTCTTGGTGCAATTAGAAAGTATAGAAGTAACATTTGAATCAGAAGATAAAGCTATAACTTTATTATGCTCGTTGCCCGAGTCATGGGATCATTTTGTTACTTCTATAAGTCTTAGTATATCAGAAACCCTTGAATTTGATGATGTTGTTGGAGCTTTGTTGTCCGAAGAGACAAGGAAGAGGTCAAATTCAAAAACCTCTACATCGGAAGCAATGATGGTCAGAGGTCGTTCTAAAGAAAGACACTTCAGTAAGCACAATGAGTCGCGTTCAAAATCGAAAGGGAATAAGAGTAAGGTAAAGTGCTGGTTTTGTGGAAAATTGGGACATTTGAAGAAGGACTGTTGGAAGAGACAGCAAACATCCAAAGAAGACTCTTCAACAGAGAAGAAAGAAGCAAACACGACAGATACAGGTTCGGCATCCAAGACAGGTATGAATGATGAAGTGTTATCAGTTGATTTGTCTAATCATGATCAAGATTGGTTGTTAGATTCTGGTGCATCAAATCACATCTGCATTCATAGAGAATGGTTTAAAACTTATAAATCAGTTAATGATGGAGTAGTTTACATGGGAAATGATGTCACATGTAACATTGTGGGAATTGGAAGCATCCAGCTTAAAATGTTTGATGGGACAAATAAAATTCTAACTGATGTAAGACATGTACCTGAACTAAGGAAAAATCTCATTTCACTAGGAGTACTAGACACTAATGGATATAAACTTTTATTCAAGGTGGAATAATGAAAGTTTATAAAGGAATTTTACTAGTAATGAAAGCAAAGAAGGTTGGAAATATTTTTCAGTTAGAATGAAGAATAGAATCAGATCATGTTTCTACAATGTCTGAAAACGACAGTAATTCTATTCGTTTATGGCATCAAAGGTTGATCCATATGAGCGAAAGAGGTTTAAAGATTTTTTTTGATCGTAAGTTACTTCCTAATTTAGAGTCTGATAAGTTAGATTTCTGCAAACATTTTCTGTTTGGGAAACAAAGCAAGCAGAAGTTTAAAATTGGAAAACATACTAGTAAGGGAATCCTTGATTATATCCATTCTGATGTTTGGGGTCCGTCTCCTACAACCTCATATGGAGGTTCGTCATATTTTGTATCTTTTATTGATGATTTCTCTAGAAACGTGTGGGTCTACATGTTAAAGAAGAAGTATGATGTGTTTACAGTTTTCAAACAGTTTAGAGCATTAGTTGAAAACATCACTGGAAGAACCATTAAATGTTTAAGAACTGACAATGGAGCTTTGTTTTTTTATTAAATCAGATTGTTTTATTAAATATCTGCACTACCCACTGTACATGGCATGTGCAGTCCTGATCCGCCCGGCTATTGCCTATGGATTCCTTTTGAATCAATGTGTTGGGTTTGCTAGACGATCCAACGGTTGTGGATGGCTCAATGTTCGTTCACATTCCTTGGTATCAATTCGGGGACTCATTCATCCGTTGTTTCTCTTGGTTCGCTGCTCGGTCTGCTGCTTCCGTCCATGGTCTTTGCTCTTCGCTTCGATCCAGGTTCCTATGCAGATTGTGAAGGGCGTGTTGGCGAGATAAATCGTTCTTGCAGACAAGACTGATCTCCCTAGTATCAACAGATATCTAGCAACAAGAAGGACAAGAAAATCTACCTTTCTCTAAACATATTGCGATTCATTAATAAAAACTAAAGAGGTGTTTTAGACCCTACCTTAAGTCCAACGCTAGTTTGTGGCAGCCATGCTTCAATCGTCCGAAAGAGTTTCCTTTTGAGAACCTGCAATCACAAACAAGCACACATCAAATAACACCTACATAGCTAATATAATAAATCATATTCATCATGGTGATCAAGGAATCCATGAAATAAACCATAAAACACAGCTTATTGAGAAAAATAAACTTGATTGTATTAACTTTGAAAATAGAAGAACTTTACAACCTTTGGTGCCTTGATGTTGTACAAGCTCCTCCCAGGGTCCGAAACAGGAATCTCCTCTACTTTGACAAGCCTCACACTCTTCCAAATGAGATCAAATGAGATCTTTCTAGATAATGAGCTGAAGTCGATAGAAAGCGATCTGTCATAAGCAAGCCCACAACACGAATTCATAGATCAAGTTTGAAAAAATATATTGGCAAGGACTAACATAGGGATGGTCAAGATGGATGACAAATATTTTGCAGATGAATAGTTTATTTGAACTAACCTCTTGAACACATAACGACACTGCAGATGGTTTGGTAACAATTGACCCAAAGCTAATACCCAGAAACCGGCTGAAGACTTTCAATATGGTTTGATTAACTGTTAGGCAAAGGATTTCCCAACCCAGGTGAAAAAAAATTGTTGTGTTCAAGAGTGGTTAAATGCTTTTCTAAAACACAGAGTATAACAAACAAGTTCATTTTTCTCTCTTTCCCCCACCATTTCTGGCAAGTACTTCTTTATTTTTGACAAGCTTGAGGAGGATAACATTTGCTTGGTTATAAGCTCATCCTTCGGATGAATCCAACTTAGTTTAAAATTCGAACCCTAAGAAGGAGCGGTTCGTTCCTGTTTAAAATTGAATAGGTCCTTTACTATTTAATTTTAACGAGTCCGGTATAGGAAAAACTCGCTGTTTTTCAATTTTAGGGAGTCAGAACAAAAACTTAAGAAAACTCCATGGATGTCCTTTTTCATAAATTTGTGTCTCCCAAGCCCGAAAAAAGTATAAAATAATACTTGAGCGAACCGCTTGACCATTACGATCAAGGAGTACTTTTCATAATTAGTGTCCCTGATCCAAAAAAGTAAAAAAGTGATCAAAGACGCGTCATTTTATAACCAATATCGAACTTGAAACGACAAAATCTCGACAATCTTTTCATGTTTATACGGTCAGAAAAGAGCTGGAAGTGGACCGTCCTTTTAATTCTATTTTAATGAGTTTAAAAGGGAAAAAATCGGCAATATTTTCATATTTTACGAGTCAGAAAAGAGCTTAAAGAGGACTCTAATGTTTTTTGTTGAAAATGATCAATTTTCCCTGAAAATCCAATATTCTGCACAAAAACTCAAAACATTACTCATACCTATTTAAGATAAATAAAAATGCATCAAAAAGTTACCTTTTTAAAGTAAAAAATAAATAAATTAAAAAGTCATTTATTCAAAAAAACTTATAAAAAGGGCTTTTGTAAATTCATTTTTACCGTTTGACTTCAGAGTGAGAAGAGAGAGCTTTTGAGTAAGAAACTTCCTGTGAAGATTGCGGAAAATCTGTCTGTTGGAATCGAAAACCGTCAGCTCCAGGTAACCCACATCATCTTTATCTTTCATTTCAACCGTTTTCATTTCATTTTAGGGCTTCAAATTTGATTTTTTTAAAGGAAAATTTGTTTTAGAAAAATGCTCGCAGGGGTCCGCAGGTGCAACATGTGGCGCCTACGGACCCTGACTTTTGTCTACAAAGGAAAAAGTCATAGTTCCACACCTGTCGCTAAGGACGAGTGCAGACCTATGCACTGTCCCTAACTAGTGGGTGCGGACCCTGCGAAATAGGTTTTAAAACTTCAATTTTTCCATTTCCGCCAAAAAAAAAAATTGAACTAAATTGTTCTAATATGTCTTTTGTGTAATGTAGGACATACAAAATGCCTATTTGGAGGGAACGTGAGCACAAAGATGTGGACCTAGCCGCAATAAATCATCAACCCACATTGGATGCATTAAGAGCATGCAGACTATTTAAATTCTGAGCCATACTCGGCATGAGGGCCCAAGTAGACTTTTTGCAATGGCTGGTAGATAGGTGGAACATACAGGACTAATGTTTCATGATTGGTGGCCACCGGCTCGAAATTGAGCTGGAGGACATATATTTTTTGACTAGTTTTCCCAAAAGAGGTGAACAATTATCTCTTTTCGAGACTAGGGCAGGTGACCAGTTTGTCGCTAGTCTCCGATTGGAGTTTTGCAATGAACAAACAGCGGACAAACAGATCAATATCAAAACTATCGCCCGTCCTGAACTTAAGGTTATCGCGTTCACTGTCACCAGACTATGTGGGAGTGCAGCATTGCATGTAGCTACTGGATCTCAGATGCGAATGGTAGTAGACTGTTATCAAGGTACCATCTTCAACTGGTGCGAAGCTGTGTTAGTGAATGTAAAAGACCAATTAACTAGAGAAAAGAACGGACAACTAAAAAACTTTGGATATGGTTTCTTGGTTGTGAGCTTTGGTCTAGAGAGGGTCCCGATGTTGGTCCCACAGCATCTTTCCATTGAGGCTGGACTTCCCCAAGAGCCTAGGATAATGCATTGGGTTGCAGTGATGGCCCATCATCCTGAGGAGGGTTCAGAGGTTGTTCAATTTCCACATGAGTATTTTCGTTGGTTGGGGAACCAAATTTTTGTGATTCAGGATTTTCCATATGCTGAGATGGATTATCATGGTGACCCAGACATGACTCTTCCACCAGGAGAGCAGTGGGATGATTCAGGTAAAATCATTCTCAACATTTTCTAAGTTTTAACTAATTTTTTTTTTTTTAAATCGTACAAAACTGATAATAAAAAGTTTCAAACGCAGATGTGGGTCCAGGACGACTAGCCGCTCTCCAGCCCTATGAGAGGAGACACCCAGCTACAGCAGTACCGGCCCCACGGGACCAATCTACAGAAACCCTGACCGAATTGGAAAATCATCTAGAGTGTTTGACAGTAGATATTCCAAAGACTAGCATAGATGATATTCAGCGTTACGTGATTGGGGTCCCAGGACCTTTTAGAAGGTTCCTTTGTAGGGTGGCCCAAGCAGTGGTTTCTTATCGTGATCATCACCAGTGATAGGATGATCGCTTTTGTAGACTCATACGACATTTTTTTTTTTTGTATTATCATTTTTGCCGATCATAAGGTGTTTTTCAACCTATGATCGAAGACGATGTATATTTGACACACTTCTATGCTATGATATATCACTATTACTGGCTACCTTGTATAACATGTTATGGAATGTTTTTAAATTTACTGTTTGATTATTGCAAATGTCTATTTAACATTCGAGAAGCAACTGCATCTGCTAATGTATTTAAATATCTTGGAATATGCTGATATTCAATGTAGTCAAATTCACGTTCCAAGAGACGAACTCTCAAGAATAATCTTAATAACACTGGATTTCTAATGGCATAAACTCTGTTAAGCTATAATACAACGAGTTCAGAATCTAACCTAACAATCAAACTCCGAATCCCAAATGATATGGATTCAGATAATAACTCAATCACTGCACTATACTCTACAATGTTATTCGTTGTTCGACTGAGGCTTACCCCATGCATAGATACCAACTCATAAGAGGGTGAATAGATAACCCAAGCTGCGAAAGAAATGTTCCATGTACTACGACCAACACCATCAGCAAAACCAATGTATGTTTGAAGAGATGTCGACATCTGCAATATCAAGAGTAAAATCAAGATAAGCAGGAATAATGATAAAAACACCCTCTAAACTAGGCACACAATTCTAATCTAAACACACCAGCTAGAAAGAAACTAATCTAACAACGATCTCCACACCTAGATTTAAGCATAATATTTCTTCAGATAAAGACCATTTCTGGGTTTACCCAAAGAGAGAACGTCAAAATCTACCAATTCATAGGCCCCTTTTTCCAGATTTCGCTTAACAACATAAGGACCATGCCACATAGGTACAAATTTTCTAGCCCCTAGCTTATCGTTTGCTTGATCGTATAGTAAGACTAGGTCTCCTTCTGAAAAATTACAAGGTGTAACATTTTGATTGTACTGAGCTTTTATTCGTTTGGCATGAGTTTTGATTACTAATGTAGCGTCACGTCGATTCTCATCTAACTGAACTAAGTAAAACAAACATTTCTCCTCTTCAGAAGTGGCTGGGAGTAATTCTATGGCTATTTGCAATGTCGGAATTTTGCATTCAATGGGTAACACAGCTTCCAAACCATAGACTAGTTGAAAAGAAGTGAAACCAGTTGATGTTTTTATTGAGGTTCAATATGCCCAAAGTGCTGAAAATAACATGTTATGCCAATTCGACCTATGAATACCAATGATTCATTGGATCATAGTGACTAGAACTTTATTGATAGCTTCAACTAGACCATTAGCCTGTGGCTAATATGGAGTAGAACTATCGTGACGCAGGCCAAGTTGATCTATTAGTTCAGTCATCATGATGTTTCGAAAATGACTTCCATGATCAGTAATAATCGCTTGAGGAACACTCAATCTAGCAATTATATGACTAAAAACTAAAATTGCAGCAGTTTTGTCGTCTGCCGAAAATGTAGGCATCGCCTCGACCCACTTAGTAAAATAATCTACCGCAAGGATGATATACGCATGCCCCCCAGCCGAGTGAGGGTTACATGTAATAAATTTGATACCCCACTTTGCGAAAGGACCAACGACAATTATAGGGTGGAGAGGAGCAGGTGGAGCATGCATCTTACGATCAAAAATTTGACAATTGTGGCATTTCTGGACCGCATAAATACAATCTTTAAATAAAGATGGCTAGAAATAACCAGCGCGCAATATCTTTTGGGTTGTGGCATACCCAGACATATGACCCCCACATGCTCCAGAGTGACAATCATTAAGAACCTTTTCAGCTTCTTCATTAGTTAAACAACGTCGGAAAACAAAATCTGCCCCACCACGATAGAGTGTATCACTAATAATATTGTATTGTTGGGATTGGAAACATATTTTTCTTCATTGAGATCGTGATATTTCAGGCCGAAAAGATTGGGTTTGGAGATAAACAATGATATCTCCATACCATGGATCAAGAGTACTGATAAGAAACAAGGATTCGTCCGCAATGGGATCTTCCCCCACAGTTTCAGTATCAGTACGCGGGAAATCACACATCAGTTCCGCAAAAACCAAATATTTCTTTGCCTTGCATTTTTCAAATTCCAAGTCAAATTCCTGTAGGATAACTATCCATTTGGAATACTTGCCCCCTAGCAACTGTTTGGTCAAAATATATATCATAGGGTTACAGTCAGAAATTATTGTAGTTTTTGTAATAAGATGTAATGACGAAATCTTTGGACAGCTTGAATAGCTGCCAAGGCCAATTTCTCCACATGCGAATATTTAAGCTCAGTCGGATTCATAGTTTGACTAAGATAGTAAATCACATGTTCACTATTGAATTCATCTTCCTGAACTAAAACAATCCCAATGGTGGAATGAGAAACAACGAGGTACAAGAAGTAATCCTCGTTGTGGTTGGGAGGATGCAATAACGGTGCATGGGTCAACGCGTGTTTAAGTGCATCAAAAGATTTGTCAGCTATCTCACCCCAAAAGAATGGAGTATTCTGTTTCAACAACCTGGTAAAACCCTTTTTTATCTCGGCGTAGTTAGGAATGAAACGACGTAAAAAGTTTGCTTGCCCTTGCAAACCTTGGAGTTGGTGAAGAGTCGAAGGAGGAGGTAATTTGACAATAGCTTCCACCTTCGAGGGATCGACACGAATGCCGGCTTTCGAAACAAAAAATCCCAGTAAACGACCTGTTTCTATACAGAAAACACATTTGTGTGGATTCAACCTAATTCGATAATGCCTACATCTCATAAAGATTGCTCGTAAATGAGTGAGATGATCGGCTCTATGTAATGAATGGGTAGGTAAATCATCGAGATAAGGCTGCACAATGTGCTTGATGTCATGAAATACGTAAGACATAGCTCTTTGAAAAGTTGCTCCAGTGTTCTTCAATCTAAAAGGTAATTTGCAATAAGAAAATGTCCCCCATGGACAAATGAAATCCGTTTTTGGTTGATCAGCAGGGAGTATGTTGATTTGATTGTAACCATAAAAACCATCCATAAAGGAGAACATTTCACTGCCGGCACAATCATCAATAATTTGATCGATATAGGGGGTTGGGTAATTGTCTTTAGGACAAGCTCGATTAATATCCCTATAATCGATACATATGCTTATCGTTCCTTGCTTTTTGTTAACAGGAACAATATTCGAGACCCAATCTGTTAAGGGAATTGGATAAATGAAACCTGCTCGAAGTAATTTCTCAACTTCAGCTTTAATAGCAACAGCTTTTTGTAGATGTATCTGACACAAACGTTGCCAGAAAGGTTTAGCATCTGGGTAAGTTTTAATTTCATGGACAACAATTGATGGGTCGATTCCTGGCATTTCTTCATATGACCAGGCAAACATGTCACGGAATTCTTGAAATAGGGCTTTATAAGTTTGGAGTTCATTGTCCGTACAAGAAGCACCTATATGAATGTTTTCAATAATTCTGGGTTTAACTGAAATGTCAATAGGAACCGTTCGAGAGATATTTCCCAAATTTAACTCAGAATCAGGATGTTGCAATGGATTCTGTGGTTCTTTGACATAATCAGTAGTAAAAATAGATGAAAAATCATTTTCAAAATGATCAAGCTCAGGTAAAAATGAAGATTGATGATGAAGATCTTCCCATGGTAAATCATCAACAGACAAAAGTTCACGAATCTGCTCATCAGTATGAATAGGATTAGAAAATTTTGTTGAATCTGAGGTTGATATTGAAAGTGATTCTCCATGGACCACATTCATTGGATCAATTTCGGTTGAAAAAGGGTCAGAAAACGACTATACTGCCTGATATGCAATTTCAAAGGGACTCAAAGGCATCGCGCTACCAAATGAATCCACCTCAGACTCGGAAGGTACGATCCAAGGATCATCAAAAGCAATAGTGTCCGATGAAATCATATGAATAGTTGCAGTAGAAGGCAATACGTTAGGAGGAGGAAAGGAAAAAGTTCCTAGTAAACCAGAATCTTTAATCAATCCTACCCGAACATCCTTGTAAGGGATAGTTGTTTTATCGACATGTTGAATACTTTCAGAAGAGGCTGGGTCGGATGAAAAATAAGTCAGCTGGTCTATGGTAACGATCTTTCCATTATGAGGAAAATTGATAAGCCGAAAGACCAACGAAACAATAGCAGTCATAGCATAAGACCAACTGCGACCCAAGAGAAGGTTGTAATCTAGAGGGGCATCAACCACTTCCACATCTAGATTTACAGTTTTGCCTTCAACCCCTATAGGTAAATCCTGTAGAATGCCAAAAGGATGAAACCCTCAGCCATAAAAAACCTTTAGAATCATCGGGGATTGATTGAGTGTAGGAGAACCAAGCGATCTCCAACACTGGATCAACATAATACACGTAGAAGCTCCCTCATCAATTACAGTCCTAAAGCAAGGTCTGTTTTTGACTAACACTGGAATCTGGAAAGCCATTTGATGAGGTAGGCAAGGTGTACTATTCTCTAAATCGAAGATTATAAGGTTCAAATCCTGAATATCAACAGCTCCTATCGCCGACAATAGTAATTTATGCTATGCTGGACATGATTGCAGCACCTCCAAAGCCGACATTGCTGAAGGGGAAATAGCTAAGTCTTCAACAATGTTATAATTCTGAGCAACTCTCGCATGTGGATTGAAAGCTGACTTCTGAAGTATACCTTTAGCAGGCAGTTTGATTACTAAGTCTAGGTTAGGTTTCTCGATCTGTAGCGGATCAGAACCAGAAGGAGTTGAAGTTGATGGGTTTGAATTAGAAGATTTTGCTTCCTTACCACCAACAGGATTTTTACTACCATAATCTTGTGATCGCGTCGCAATCCTGACATGAGACATCATCATTATGGGTTCTTCTGAGGCATTTGAGGAAGAACCAATCATCTTACTATCTTGACTAGGAAAAGGATCCTTCAAGACAGTAGGCGTTTGAGAACCTTTGACGATTTTCGAAACCTCAGCTCGATGTGGGCAGTCTCTTGTAAAATGCTCCTCGTCACAAATGAGACAAGGATAGCGAGGTTTACGTTTCTCGTCAGTAGATTCAGTTTTATCTGATTTCTCTTTTGAGTTTTGTTTATTTTTCTTCTTCCCCTTCTTTTTACCACCGGATTTTGATTTGGGCGCAGATGATTCTACAACATGAATATCGGTAGGAATTTCAGCGGAAGAGTCTCCTGTCAGGGAATCTGATAAAGTTATAATAGGAGAAGATTTCTTCTTGCTTTTGGTACTAACTGAACCAATCATACCATCAAAGGCATGAGACCCTGAAGGAGCTACAGTTATTTGATTTTGTTTCGGAAGATCGGGGATTTTTTCGTGTAAAGTACCTGACTATGTATAAACAAGGTCAAGGTACTGAGCTTGAGCAATTACTTTCTCTTCAATAACAACTCCTGCCTTAGCTACATCCTCGGTGATTTTAGGTAATAATGATTTAACGAACCATTCTGCTAAAATATGGTCCGGAATAAAAACTTTCACTAAATGTCGTTTACATCGCCATTCATGAATATGATCTGAAATATATGTGGACGTTGACTATTTTAATGAAGTTAATAGTTCTATGCCATTTTGATATCTGATAGGAAACTGAAAATGAGTTAAGAAAGAAGTGGCTAACTGACTAAAATTATAAAAAAGAAGCTTGTGGTAACTCAATGTACCACTTGTCTGTAAGACCAATCAAAGTGCGTTGAAAAATATGTAAGCGAATTGAATCATCGATAATGGAATTAGATGCACACTACAGGTGATAAGTCATCACATGATTTAAAGAATCCTCTCCTGATTTACCTTCAAACTTCGGGATATCACTGGGCAACTTATTTGGCATTGGCGGCCAAAATGGAAGATAATTAATTGGATCGTTCGTAAGGCACAACAAATCAGGTAAATCCAAAGTTACTATAAACGGTAATTGACGGTTAGGGTCTCCAAAACCTTGGGTCATAAGACCAGCCTGTTATAGACATTTTTGTGCCTTACAGCATTGAGCATGAAATGTCCATAATCCAAGGGATCCAAAGTCCCTAAATGAGTTGTTCCTACCCCTAGAGGAACAAGGTCAACCAATGACAGCTTCTCCCAGAAGTTCTCCACCAAAAACCACTCAGAAACAGTCAATTCAGGATCAATTCAGAGGCTCCACTAGCTGTCTGCGCTGAAATGCAGAGATTACACTGGCTAGGTGCACTGCAACGCAGGTAGAAGCACTACCAGGGTGCGCTGAGCGGGAAATGACAAATGGCAAGTTCATTCAACGAGGTGGAAAGACCCTGGAAGCTTCCAGAATCTTCCTCAATGACACTTGCCTCAATGAATTCGACTAGTGATGAGTAAGAGGTTCTCAACCTCCAAGTGGAAGCAAGAACTGACAGAGAGAAGCCACAAGTCAAAACATAAGCTGACTCATCCTCTCTGCTTACATCTATATATGGATCTCTCACCCAGAGGTTCAAGAGGCTGGAATTTGGTATTTTGTAGAGAATTGCTGTTGGTTTGAGATTGATATTAGTACATTGGGTGATTTATGCTTTGTTGGAGGAGAGGAAGGGTTTCCTTTGCTGGGAGGTAGATGCTGGATCGGGCCTCACTTGGTTGTATCTCCTCTTGGACTTTATTACTCTATCAATAAACTATTTGAGTTTCTCCTACATGTTGTGTACCAATGATGTTTTGTTATGCTTACATGTTTAGCTTAATCTGATCTTGAGCTTTTTATGAATGTATATCTGTATCTTCTTGTAGTTTCTCTCTCTTGTGATCTTGCAGGAATTCGGTGAAGCTGGGCCGGTGAGAGAGCTGGGAGCTAGGAGCTACTGAAGAGAGGAGTGATTTGGATCGACAAACTAGCGGAAGATACAGGTTAGTTAGATCCTTCTTCCTCACTTGCATTTCATAAAGAAGAATACTCGAATAAGTTTACCTGTTTGTTGCTAAGGCACTATCACCTCTTAGAGTGGGATAGGGGCATTCCGAATTGGATACTTTTCCCAACAACAAATTGGCGACTCCGCTGGGAGAGTATCTTGTTAGTTTATTTGTGTTTCTATTGCTATTCATTTCATAAACTCAAGAGTGCCGAATCGAACTACATTTTCTATTTACAAATGCAAAGTAGAGATCAGCTACTCTAGTCCTCTCACTGGGCCTGTTTATGATCTGAGAAGCTGATCCACAAGTGCTCTAACAGCCCTTTGTGATAGATCTTAGTCCTCCTTTAACTCATCCTCCTAATTGTACCTAATTGATAGCTTTGATTCGGCCAAAAACTGTTGATTTAAATGCAAACCGTAACCCAGAACCCAGAAACAACTCTCGTTTCTGCTTCAGCGCAGACTCTGTGAAGAGGTTCTGCATTTCAACACAGGTCCCGTGAAGGCTACCTGTGCTAAATGTCAAAACCTCTGTGTTGGGAGTGCACTGATCAGTCTTTGCCTTGTGCAGCTGTGGTTCCCTGCTTCCTTTTGCTCAGTTTCATCTCTGTTTTTGCAACCTGTTATCAGTCAGAGTACCTATCTGAAACCCCTTTTCTTTGCCTAAATTCCGCCTCGGTTGTATAAAGAAACTGTATTTGTTCTTTGTGTACTTGTTACATCATTTGCAGTTTCCCATTACAAAAGTAAACTAGTCATACTGTCGCACTTAGATCTAGACATGTCGTAAGTGTCGTTTTGATCTTAGGAGTGAGTTTGTTTACTGTTCACAGTTGATTTAGCTTTTACTTTTGCCTTTTGGTTTGAATTTATGCATTTCAAAGTGTCGAAACAAGTAAATCATAAAGTGTCGTAATCGTCTTTTTTGATTTTGAAAAAGGAACTTGTTTATGTTTTCACTTGAAATCGAGTTCAAATTTGTACAACAGCTTTCTTTTTAGGCATCAATATTAAGGAAGCGAAAACAAATACATGCATTTGTGCATTTGCATTTTGATAGTTTGCATGCTTTGATTTAGGGAAAAGTGCATTACATTGTGCTCTATGCTCTTTGAGAAAAGTTTGTATCTTCCTTTTCCCCTTGTAGCTAAGATTTTCATTGTTGAAAAGATATAATAGCTTGCTTATCATCTTTAGACTGCATTTAGGAATTGTATCATACATCTCGTGGTGATCCAAAAAGGCAAACTTCTAAGAAAGATCAACCTAAAATAAATTGAATGAACTTAACAACGCTTTGTAACTTAACGCACAACATAGAGGTCTAGGCTAGAGACGTGTTCCGGTGTCGTAAAACCTGGTGACTGTCAATCTCGCTGATGGTTGGGTGATTCCTCCTGAGGGACGATAGCGCCAGTACGGATTGTGCTCCCACGTACCGTCGAGTATATATTGGGAGACCCCTATAGGCATAAAACCTTTATCCTTAGGAAGCCGTGTCGGCCGCCCTACTGATCGCAATGCACTGAACACAGCATTCAGGAAGATTGACCGCCCGTACCATAAAAAGTATTCTGCGGTTTTGCAAAAAGTTTGGCACACCCTCTACCTAGAACTCCAGAGCAGTTCCTTTTGGCCTTTTTTAGACTCTATAACGGAAAAAGTCCATCTGAGCATTTGTCACTTCGGGCTCATTAAAACATCGAAGGAGACTAGAGTCATCTTTAGCTTTTTCTCGACTCTTTAAAATTGAAAAAGCAAGTTGTGTCTAAAGTGTCAAAAATTCATTTAATTCGGAAACATATTTTTCCCCTTTTGTATTTTGGTTGATCAAGTAATCCGAAATCGTGGAAGAAAGTCAATTGAAACCCCGTCGTTCGCGGAGGCTTACGAGTCAACCGTCTTTGTCTCCGGAATCGAAAACAGTACGGACAAAGCGAACTCGTTTAACCGGTTCGAAATCTCCTATCAAAGTTAGAACAAGTGTTCCAACGACATCCGAGATTCCGGTTACTCCAAACATTTCTGGAAACCCTGCCTCTATAGAAGAAGTTCAACAGCCACAGAGGGACAGTGATACTGACCCTAGTCTGAGAGCAAACACTTGCGTTACTGAACCAGTTCCATCTGCAACCAGTTCAGAGAGTCTTGTTCCTCAAACAACTGTCGCTGTCGATTCAACCCCTTCTTCGGCACCAGAAATATTTTACGGACCTGACGGTCTTCCCCTTCCACCTGGTTTGATTGCGATAGAGGAAATTGTAGAAGATCCGCAAGCAAGCACTCCAACACATTTTGGAGTCGGGGTCACTCTATTTGCTTCGACATCAGAAGTTAGTCTACCACCAGTGGAAGTTCCTGTAGAATCGCTAGGTAATCTTTTGGATAGACTCAAAATGTCTGAACAACCGTCAACATCTAGGACTGTGTCGAATGACACAGCGACAGCAGAACTCCCTGCCGTCACTCCGACAATGTTTGCCGGCATACCATCTGTCCCGACTAGCTCACAACCGCTAGAAGGAGTCCACCCAGGGACTATTTCGACAGTATGGTCCGTTCCTGTTTGTTCCTCCGGAATAATATCCGGCAACTCTTATGTTGAGACTCGCCAAATTGATCCATTTGGAGGTCAATTTGGGCAATCCAGTCGCCAAGGGCAGACAATCCCCTTGAGTTCCGGATTGCAACCGTATGGGGGGCAGTATGCCCTTTCATTACCCCCTCCGGGAGGATATCCGTACGAGAGTTCACAATAGTATTCAGGTTATACTGGAGTTACATCAAGTGGTTGGGTACCTATACTACCCCAACAACCAAGGGTTGTGTATTCTATGCAACAATGTGTACCTATGTCGAACATCCCTACAACACCAGCTATTGTAACAGTCTCACAAGTTAAAACGTTGCCGGTTGTGTGTCAACCTCAGATTTCTCAGGTTGTAATGCAACAACCCCTTGACCCTGTGACTCAACCACAATCGCCAACTGGTGGGGCGACACAGGTCCAAATGGGTACAATTACCCCACACCTTGGTCCAACAGGTAGTATAGCGCAACAGAACATAGCTTTGCAACCGTGGCTGGTGCAATATCAACAACCACAATTCCAACAAGTATACCAAGGTTCTGAGCAGCAGATCTTTGCGAACAGTGGACAACCGTACATTCAAAATGGTCAAAATCAACCACTTTACGGTGGTCATGTCCACCAACCATATCAGTCATACCAACATCAATTACATTATGCTGGTATGCAAAGGCCAACTGCTCAGGCAATCCCATCGTATCCTGGGTATGCTTCACCTAACCTGAATCAACAGTTACCATTCGTGGCAACTTTAGAGTTACCCGATTTACACCGGTTAACAAATGATCCAATCGCTTACGCCCCTTGGTGGCCAGCAATTCCTCACAAACTTCCTTCAGACATTCCTAAATTTAATGGAAATCCGGGTGAAGACCCATCGAATCACGTGATGACATTTCATCTATGGTGTTCATCAAACACCCTAAACGATGATTCGATAAGGCTTCGCCTTTTTCAGAGGACGTTAACGGGTCCAGCGGCAAAATGGTATATTGAATTACCTAGAGCTTCGTTCGACAATTTCAGCACCTTAGCCACGACTTTCTTAACCCATTTTCAATTACCAATAAGGTATGAAACGGGAACGGAAATCTTAACCAACTTCAAACAGACAACAGCCACTCACATATCTGATCATATACATGAGTGGCGACGTCGTCGTAGGATGGTAAAAACGTATGTTCCCGATCAGCTATTAGCTGAATGGTTTATCAAGTCGTTACTTCCTGCTATAACGGAAGATGTGGCAAAGGGGGGAGTCGTAACGGAAGAGCAAGTTATCGCTCGTGCGCAGTATCTAGACTTAGTCTATACTCAGTCTGGCATGCTCTACGACAAAATACCTAACGCCCCTAGACCGGAATTCTCAATTCCTCCTCCTCCTAAATCAAACAATGACTCTCATGCCGATGATGGCGTGATTGGCACGACAAGCGCAAAATCGACAAAGGCCAACTCCAAGAAGGCCCGTAAGATTTCGGATCAAGGATAATTTTAGGGGCGAATTTTCGCCCTTTGGCGAAATTAACGGGTTTTAAATTTTTAGTGGGCGAATATTTTGTATCATAGTACATTTTTACAAATCACCTCAAATAGCCCACCTTATTTTAAGGGAGAGGGTAAAAAAGGTAAATTTAGCCCTTGAAATTAGGACTTACAACCTTCCATTCGCCCATTTTCAAGAATAAGTTTTATTTAAGTGAATCCATTCGCCCATTTTCAAGAATAGGTTTTATTTAAGTGAATCCTATGGGCCAAATACCTTATTTATAAAAGAGGTATGGTAAATTAATAAAAATATAAATAAATGAGAGGTATGGTAAATAAATAAAACATTTTTTATATTTACTCCATAAGTCACCTTATATACATGTAAGGGTGTAAACAAATAAAAATATAAGTAAAGTGGAGGTATGGTAAATAAATAAAACGTCTTTTTATACTTACTCAAAAGGTATGGTAAATAAATAAAAATATAAATAAACGAGACGTATCGTAAATAAATAACATTTTTTTATATTTACTCCATAAGTCACCTTATATTTACGAACACTCAAAAAATGGGTTATATTTAGGTGAAACCTATGGCCAAAATACTATGGGACAAATACCATGGACTAGATTGTTATTAATACCATGCAAAAAACCATTATTAACCCTAATATTAGAATTAATAAAAATAAAAATGGCACATGGTATTGACCCATGGTATTCACCAAAATGGCACATGGTATTGACCCATGGTATTCACCTGTAATGTAGCCTATTTAAATGGGGGAATTAAACCAGCATGTAGCCTATTCTAAGATTCACTAGGACTTCACAAAGTTTTATTATTTAGTGAAAGACTCGCCAAGATCTTACAAGATTTTATAATTGAGTAAAAGATTCGCCATGCTTGGTGAGAGATTCGCCAAAAAATATATATACATATTATATTATTGATAAAATCGCCTTCCATTTTTCCTTTATACCATGGAGATTCGCCCATTTATTATATTTATAAATTTAGGGGGGGTTCTTAAAATTTTCCCTGTTTCGGATCAAAATGCAAAAGACGAAATTCTTGCTTCGGAAGTAAATGCCGTATCAGCAGATAAAGGCAAAGAAACCAAACAACCAGGAAGCAAGAAGAAGCAAAACAAAGGGAAGAAGAAGAAACAGGGTGAGTCATCCCCTGAAAAAACTTCTTCAAATCCTCCTGGAAATAGGAAACTAAAATATCCATGTCAAATATGTGATGAGGATCATCGGACAGGAGATTGTCCGTACAAAGCTGAGCTTAAAAGGTTCTTTAAAAGTTCGCAAACCTCAGCTGTGTTAACTGATCCGTTTCCAAATCCAGGACAAAATCTGGTTGATAGTGGAAATGCTTCCCCGTCGCAAGTGCTTATGTTGTCGATTTCCAAGCAACAAAATGATGCTTTGATTTCGACAAGGAACAAAGATTACGGGAATCCGCAGCTGTCGAACGGCAAGGAAAAAGATCAACCAAGCAGTTCGACAACAACTTCGACAGAAATTGTGCCACCCATCATTCCTGAATTAACAATAAAACCGCCAAAAGGGTAGTACACAAGTCGACATTTAATCCTCGCGCCAGAGCAGCGCAACATTATAACATAGTGGAAGATTTGGCCCAATCGCCATCCGCTATGTCGACTCTTGAAGTACTACAAAATTGCCCATCCCAAAGGCAGGCTTTGTTATCGGCCATTGGTGGGGTTGATCCTAAGGATTCCAATCTTGTATCCTTTGACCACAAAGGATACGATCCTCAGTTACCAGCTCAGCTAGCTTTCCTTATTCAAGTGAAAGCCCTCAACAAAACTGTTCACCGAACAATTATTGATGAGGGGGCATCTACATGTATTATGTCGATGAGTTGCTGGAAAACTTTAGGATCTCCAACCTTGTCGCGATCTACGACGACATTGAAAGCATTCGACGGAAGGACATATACCCCATATGGTATCCTAAATAACTTGAAGGTTGAACTAGGGGGAAAAACAGTAGAAATAGATGTTGAAGTCATCGATGGGAATCTTGATTACAACATCCTACTGGGAAGACCGTGGATATATGCCATGGCAGCTGTTGTGTCGACCTATTTTAGAAAGATTGCATTCCCCTTTCAAGGGGGGATTACGATCGTCGACCAACAAAACTTCCTCCCCAATGGTTCACAAGTTACAGGAAGCATTCCCATGATCCATGGAAGCCCCCATTCGCTTCAGAATATCGGAGTAGGCCTACTAAAAGATCCTATACTAATGGGAACTTTCGCTCTTCCACCTCCATTCGACTTGGCAGAAGTAGCGTCGATAGGTACCTGCAATATGATATCTTCCACGAAGATCTTAGAAGACGATATCGACATGGATCATGCAATGGTTTTGCCCCCAAGCCCAATAGAAATATTGTAGCAATCAATGTTTCGGGCATGGGAGGCGAACCCAAATCAACGCTCATCAAGCGTTTGGGTAGATAGGTCTAGAGAATATGGTACCCCCTTAGATCCTTGGTCGAGAGTGCATGGAACCGACAAAGGAATTCTACAATCAATGTTGATTGAGGGGGCACCATGGAATAATTTCCACCATCGTTCCCTTCTTCCAGATTATGAAGAAGATACTCAAGATGACCTTTATCACCCTTCAGTCTTTGAATTCCTATCAAATACTGTAAATACGGTGGATTCCGAGCGAAACTTATCCAATATTGAAGATACTATAGCCATAAATATCTCGACTAAAACAAATGTTGTAGAGAATATTTATGTCGGCAAAGGTTGTTCTCCTTCAGAACTGGAAATATATAACGCTCTTTTTCGCGAGTTCAGAGATGTCTTTGCTTGGTCATATGATGAAATTCCAGGCATCGACTCGAGTATCGTTAAACACGAAATTAAGATGTATCCAGATGTCAAACCAGTAAGACAACGGCTCAGGTAGGTGCACCCTAAGAAAGCCGCTGCCATTAAGGAAGAAGTTGAAAAACTTCTCCATGCTGGTTTCGTCTACCCGGTTCCTCTAACCGATTGGGTATCGAATATTGTCCCTGTTATGAAGAAACAAGGGACAATTAGAGTGTGTGTCGATTATAGGGATGTAAACCAAGCTTGTCCGAAAGACAACTACCCTACACCCTTCATCGACCAGATAATTGATGAATGCGCCGGATGTGAAATCTTTTCATTCATGGATGGATTTTCCGGGTATAATCAAATAAATATCCGCCCACAAGGACCAGTCAAAGACTGCATTCATTTGTCCGTGGGGCACATTCGCATATCGAAAATTACCCTTTGGTTTAAAGAACGCAGGGGCGACGTTTCATAGGGCAATGAATTATGCCTTCCATGACATCAAGAACATCGTTCAACCATACCTCGACGACCTTCTGGCTCATTCGCGAAAGCGGACTGATCATCCGCAGCATTTAAGAGCGATATTTCTACGTTGCCGACACTACAAGATACGACTCAATCCACACAAATGTGTATTTTGCGTCAATTCTGGTCGTTTACTTGGCTTTGTAGTCTCAAAGGATGGGAATCGTCTCGACCCTTGCAAGGTCCAGGCAATCATCAATTTGCCTCCACCTTCAAATTTGCTTCAGATTCAGAAACTCCAAGGGAAAGAAAACTTTCTGAGGAGGTTCATTCCGAATTACGCAGAATTTGCTAAAGGTTATACACGTCTTTTGAAAAAGGAGGTACCCTTCGTTTGGGATCAGGTTGCGCAAGCTTCCTTTGATGCTTTAAAGGATTCCTTAATAAAAGCATCATTAATGTACGCCCCCGATTATCAAAGAGACTTTAACCTGTATCTGGCTGCAGCAGATACAACCATCGCAATGGTTTTAGTTCAAGAAGTCGACGGAATTGAACACCCTATATATTATTTAAGTAGAAACTTAAATGACACAGAACGCAAATATTCTTATGTTGAAAAGCTAGCGCTTGCAGCTGTTCAAGCGATACAAAGATTTCGACACTATGTCCTCTTTCGGAAAACTACCATTTTGTCTGATTGCAACCCCATGACTTATATATTGTCGCGACAGTTACTGGGGGGAAAATATTCAAAATGGATAGCAATCCTTCAAGATTTTGATCTGGAATTTGTAAAATCCAAATCAAAGAAAGCTCTAGTTTTCGCAGAATTATTGTACGATCTCCCATCGTCGTCCAACGATGAAACATCCGAAGAATCAATCGTGGACGAGAATTTGTTTCTGATATCTACAAGCAATGAGTGGTATGGAGATATAATAATTTATCTCCAAACCCAAAAGTTCAGGCCTAACACCTCTCACTCTGAACAAAAACGTATACGATACCAAGCAAAAGACTACATGATCGTCGGTGATACGCTTTACCGTCGTGGTATCGATACAGTTCTGAGGAGGTGCCTCACCCATGAGGAGGCCGAAAAAGCCCTGAATGAGTGTCATTCAGGCGCGTGTGGGGGGCATCAATCTGGATATGCTACAGCACAAAAAATCTTACGAGCAGGATACTTCTGGCCAACCATGTTCAAAGATTGCATAACCGCAGTCAGAAGTTGCCATGCTTGTCAAATTTTTGATAGCAAAACCAGAAGACCACCCGCACCTTTACAGCCAATAGTTGCTGTTGGGCCTTTCGCCAAATGGGGCATCGATTTCATGACATGTAACCCCACCTCGACCGGGGGGCATGGGTATATTATAGTCGCCGTTGACTATTTTACCAAATGGGCCGAGGCGATGCCTACATTAGATAACACTGGTGAAACAGCTGCCCTTTTCTTTTTCAATCATGTAGTCGCCAGGTTCGGCGTACCACAAGCCATAGTTACAGATCATGGATCGCATTTTCGCAATCACATGATGGTTGAATTAGCTGCCAAGCTAGGGCTATCTCACGACAGCTCTACCCCGTATTATCCGCAAGCCAATGGACAAGTTGAAGCAATCAACAAGGTCCTGAAGCGTATGTTGCAAAGGATGATCAGGGTTCACAAAAGAAGATGGCACCTAATCCTGTACTCAGCCTTTTGGGCTTACCGAACATCGGTAAGGAATGCAACCGGGTTCACACCTTTCCAACTGGTGTATGGCCTAGAAGCAATCTTACCAGTCCAGTGTGAAATCTCGTCTCTTAAACTCGCAATTGATCTCCTCCCCGGAACTTCAAAAGAAGAGGCACGTTTCTTGGAATTAATCCAATTGGATGAAACCCGTCGTGATGCCGCTTTGGCTAACGAAGCCCATAAGAAACGAGTCAAGGCGCAGTTCGACAAAAATGTCAAACCCTGTGTCTTCTCAGAAGGTGACTTGGTCTTGCTTTACGACCAAGAATCCGAAAAATTGGGAGCAGGTAAATTCAATTCTTTATGGATGGGCCCCTACATTGTTAAGCGAGTGTTAGCAAAAGGAGCCTATGAGTTAATGGATTACGACGGAATTCCACTGGCGCAACCCCGTAACGGGTTGTACCTCAAGCGTTACTATGCTTAAATAGTAACCAGTATGCTTTTGTTGTATTTTTTTTTTGCTAAAGTGTTTGTTTTGGTCGAGTAATCCACCTTTTTACATTTATTGCAGATGTCAAACCTTTTGGAGACATGTGTTGGATATGCCGACGGAGCGAGTCATAGTTCGCGGAACCTGTCCTTCGCAGCCTGGGCCATTTTTTATCCAAGCGGCGAGTTAGTAAGTTTCAGAGGTGTATGTATTGGGCAATCAAAGAATGACATCGCTGAATATAGCGCGTTGATAGAACTGCCCTCTGATGCCATCACCCATGGTATACGCCGACTAATCGTCAGGCTAGACTCACAACTCGTAATACTACAACTCAATGGTATATACTCCGTCCGAAATCCAGCCATTTATCGCATGTTTCTAAGGGTTAAGATTTTGGAAAGACAGTTTGATTTAATTCAATACCAACATATTTCCAGAAGCTTAAACACATTAACCGACTCATTAGCAAACTATGTGTTAGATAGACATTTGCGACATTTATAAAAATAAACACATCATCAATGTTGTACATATGGATCATATAACTCAACCAGAATAGAACCCCGAAAATCAAAATATATATATATATAAGCTGTTTATGGTTTATATATAATGTTCTGTAACCAAGACAAAATCGGTCGCATGACCCAAAAACTCAAAAATGCTAGGGGGCACCCTAGTCTAGTGATGCTCATGATAGCACGTCACAGCCTGTGCAATCATGCGTAAGAGACGAGTCCATCGTCTAGACACACCAGTAGTATGCCGCTGCAACTGTAAAGGTAACTCGTCAGTCCTCACATCTGGAATGCTGAGAGTAAGGCTCTCAACCTGCTCCTGCACAGCTGTAAGGGTCTCGGCCACATCAAGGTCGCGAAGGATAACCCTCCCAGCAGTCTCCCCTGCTGGAGCAGCGGCTGGCGCTCTCGGGCGAACTGCTGGACGAACAGGACCAACATCTGCACGCACACATGAGTTTGATTAAAGTCTTGATAGAATAAAGCACAAGGACATTATGAATAAAAACAGTAAACAGTGATATGGTCGAAGATTTTTACCAATAGCGCCCCACTGCTCGCCATCCGGCAGTACCAAATCCGGATCACCCCAGAAGTCCATGCCAACGTATGGATACTCAGAATAGACCATCTCCTGACGCTCGAACCACCTAAAGAAGGTATCAGTGAAAGAAATCTGAGATTGACTGGCATGCCTAGACATGTGATCAACCCATCTCTGCATGTGTGGTTCAGTAGGAGAAGGCAAGTCAAGTGCAATGTATTGTGGCTGCATCAGTGCTATCTTCTCCAAAGCAAAGGCGGTGAAAATAGAACCAAACCCAAAGTTCTTCAACTTCCCGTCCTTTACCTTAGTTAACTGATTTTTCATCTGAAGAAGTACTGCATCACACCAGTTGAATATTTTTGGTTGGAGACACTCCAAGGCATGCTGCACATAAGATCTGTTGGCTACGTGAAGAGATGCGCTACCGGCCATCCTACCAATAGTATACAAGATAGACCTGAGGGACCTGTCAGCAACCTCATGGATAACGATCTTGCCGTCTTTACTCGGCTGAGATCCTTCCCTGCAATACTGGCGGACATAATCTCTCACAGAGTCACTCCCTCGGGCCGAACCTGACAAAGAAATGGGGGCACCCCGCCTCGACAAGCCAGTCAAGAAGTAAATGTCTATTGCGGTCAAGGGGATAGATTTGCCCCTAATTTGAAATACTTGGTTGATATGATCCCAAGCGTCGAGCAAATACTGCAGTAGGGAGATCTGTTGTCTCATGCTAGAGATACGGAAGAACTTCAGCAAGCCACAGTTCCGCAGCGCATTCACCGTGACAGGATCATGTAGGGCAATCATGTCCTCTTCTTCATGTTCTCGTTCTCGCCATGTAAGGGTCATTTTGCTCCAATATCTCTGAAAAACAAACATGAGAGGAGTTAGATCCTGGATTTGATGAGAAACTGGCAAAAATTTCATCAAAAACTGTGCAACAAAACTCTTTTTCTGCGCCCAGCGCACCTGCCCAGTGTTCCACCTGCGTTGAAGGTCAAACTGCCTTCATACAACTTGACATTCAGCGCAGGTTTCGAGTGAACTAGGTGCGCTGATGGCAGAGCGACCCCATCAAACCCCAGGGGCTCAGGAAAGCAAGAAAACAAGCACAGAATGCAGAAAGGAAACCATGAAATAAAAGAGCTCAGGTTTAGCTCCTACCTGGTCCAGACGGCACCGAGAATCGTCCACAAAATCTCCCGAAATCAGCTGGTGAAAATCAAGGGGGAAGAGGCACCTCCAAAGCTCCAACAAACCAAGTTCAAATGAAATGGTAAAATGAGAGGTAAAAACACTTTTTAATTGATTTTTACGTAGTTCAAAGCGAAATATTAGGGTTTTAATCTCATTTTCAAGCAAATGTTATTCATTTCTAACTAGTTTGATGCAGCAATTGAGGGTACAGTACTATCTTTGAAAAGGGCAAAGCTAGTTATGGTAAAAAATCAAAATTAGACCATGTTATCGAGCAGTTTTAGCACATAGTTCATGCTCGTTAAAAAATAAACATAAGACCGAGCAGTGTTTTTCCGCATTTAAGCTCGTTAAAAATGAACTACCCTCCAGTAAATAACCACCGTGAATGTAACATTATCAGCCATTAAAGCCTTGGTCGTGTTTGCACCGTCACCTCCACTTTTCCATTGGCCGATCATTCACCTCCATATGATTGTTTACCCATTTTGAGGAACAGCTACGAAGAGTGATCTCACTTAGCCATCCGTGTGACACTACCGTGCTTGGAAAATTCCAACCCTTACCTGGAATCAGCTGCTAACCCGTTTTATCACTCGTTCCTCAAAAGACGAGTCTTCTTTAAGCTCTTTTCATCTGACTCGTAAAATATGAAAAGATTGCCGAGTTTTGGCCTTCCAGCTCATTAAAGCGACCGGAAGTGCTATCCCTCCTCTAGATTTTAATCTTTTTTGGACTTGAGGGATTATTGCACAAAAAGATCGAGCGCTTGTTTTGTTCGGCTCGTTAAAAATTATCGAAAATTCATCCCTTCTGTATCGTTTTATACTTTTTCGGGCTTAAGGGATTTGATGACGAAAAAAGAACTTTGGAGTTATCTTTACGTACCTTTTCAGACTCTCTAAAATTGAAAAGGACCGAGTTATCTTTGTCGTTAGACTCGTTAAAAAGCATTAATAGCGACAAACTTGTCTTTAGACGAGAACGAGTTTCACTATCGCTAGGCTCGTTAAAACATAGCGATGGGTTTGACCGAAGGGCAAATTATAGAACAAGCATATGTTATCCTCCTCAAGCTTGACAAAAATAAAGAGGTACTGGTCAGAAATGACTGGGGAAAAATTGGGAAGAAACTCAAAGAACTTTTATTGGTAGCAAGTCGCTCTTGAACATGACACTTCCACTCCGTGCCTAAGTCGGGTTGGGTTGTTTCATTCACCGGTCACATTGCCATGGTCTCGCCATACCATCCACCCTTGGGGTAAATGCTACCAATCCATCACACAAGTGTCGCCGATATGTTCAAGAGAAGTCAACCGTGTCCCATCCACTACCATACATTATCCTTCATCCTTTCATGACCGCCACCCTGAACCATATATCATCAGATCGTTTTCACCTCCATCAAAATCATTTGCTCCGTTCCATGTCACTGATGTGGAATACATTAAGGCCCTCCTTTGATGGATCGCTTCTTGTCGACATCAGCTCATTATCCAAGAAGTTGATCTAGGAACAACCCCTTCAGTACTTTGAAGCTTGCATGCCTCAATGGTAAGTTTCTCACTTCCGGCGACAGGTATACATCAATGACCTTCGACCAAAAGATTTTGCATGGTGTTCGACGCCAAGTCCTTTATTCACACCACGTGAATTGTACTGCAGTACCTCGAGGGTCATTATCATTATCGGTGATTCCTCTCGCGCTTGTTAACGGTTTACCTCATTGACCGGTAATCAAGCGATGTATTTCCATGTTCGACTTCAGAACATTTCTCACATGGATCGACTTGTACTTAGAGTGAAGATCGGACGAGATTGAAGACCCCGGATCTAGTTTCATCCATCTGGGCTGCGATATATATTCAGGAAAAATAAAGACATTGACATGTACAGCATTAGAGCAGATAATCATCCTACCAAAAGGATGATGATTTCATCAAAATCATCAGTCTACCATCAGACGATTGTCTGTTCTATGTACAGAAAAATGAATTTATAAAGATGAGCATGGGAATTCCCGCCTCAGCTAGATCATGAAAGTAGTGTGAAAAATAATGTATTGTACTGTATCTTATTACAGGTCTCCTCCCAACATTGGAAGAACTTCGGATCCTCCTAATAAAGCATTTCACCCGATAAACGGCCTCATACTTTAGGGGGCAACTGTTATAGACATTGTTGTGCCTTACAGCATTGAGCATGAAATGTCCATAATCCAAGGGATCCAAAGTCCCTAAATGAGTTGTTCCTACCCCTAGAGGAACAAGGTCAACCAATGACAGCTTCTCCCAGAAGTTCTCCACCAAAAACCACTCAGAAACAGTCAATTCAGGATCAATTCAGAGGCTCCACTAGCTGTCTGCGCTGAAATGCAGAGATTACATTGGCTAGGTGCACTGCAACGCAGGTAGAAGCACTACCAGGGTGCACTTAGCGGGAAATGACAAATGGCAAGTTCATTCAACAAGGTGGAAAGACCCTAGAAGCTTCCAGAATCTTCCTCAATGAATTCGACTAGTGATGAGTAAGAGGTTCTCAACCTCCAAGTGGAAGCAAGAACTGACAGAGAGAAGCCACAAGTCAAAACATAAGCTGACTCATCCTCTCTGCTTACATCTATATATGGATCTCTCACCCAGAGGTTCAAGAGGCTGGAATTTGGTATTTTGTAGAGAATTGTTGTTGGTTTGAGATTGATATTAGTACATTGGGTGATTTATGCTTTGTTGGAGGAGAGGAAGGGTTTCCTTTGCTGGGAGGTAGATGCTGGATCGGGCCTCACTTGGTTGTATCTCCTCTTGGACTTTATTACTCTATCAATAAACTATTTGACTTTCTCCTACATGCTGTGTACCAATGATGTTTTGTTATGCTTACATGTTTAGCTTAATCTGATCTTGAGCTTTTTATGAATGTATATCTGTATCTTCTTGTAGTTTCTCTCTCTTGTGATCTTGCAGGAATTCGGTGAAGCTGGGCCGGTGAGAGAGCTGGGAGCTAGGAGCTATTGAAGAGAGAAGTGATTTGGATCGACAAACTAGCAGAAGATACAGGTTAGTTAGATCCTTCTTCCTCACTTGCATTTCATAAAGAAGAATACTCGAATAAGTTTACCTGTTTGATGTTGCTAAGGCACTATCACCTCTTAGAGTGGGATAGGGGCATTCCGAATTGGATACTTTTCCCAACAACACAGCCCCAGGAGGAGGATATCCAGGATAACTTGGAGTTGGATCTGCATTTGGAATATTATATCCTCCCGGAAAACCAGGATTAACCGGACCAAACTGGGGTTGTTGAGGTTGTTGATAAGTATATCCAAGGTACGGTTGATACTGGTAAACTGTGCTTTGCACAACAAGACTGAATTGGTACTGTCCCTGGTACGGTTTATAAGTGAACTGCGGTTGAATTGTGACAACCATACTTAGACCAAGTTGTCCTACAGGCATCTGAACCGAAGTCTGAATTGTAGGTCCCGACTGTGGTAAAGAGGCTTGAGGAGTTGATGCAGGAACAATAGAAACCAGAGCTGTCGATACTCCAAAAGTAGGTTGGGTAGATTGAACAAAAGCTGCAGTAGTTGCAGCAACAGTTTGAGGCAGAGTTCGAGGCGAACTAGGCCCAGGCTGCTGAACTACACTAGGTGCAAAAGTTTGAATAGTAGGCTGGACAGGTTGCTGGGTTGAACTAGAAACCAAAGGTTGTCCAGATTGAGATGAGAACTGCACATTAGGTTGCAAAATCTGTTGAGTTTGAGATGGATCCCACACCATGTTCATTCCGGGGTATGGACCCATAAAAGGTTGAGCATATGAAGGGCCATAACCGGGTTGAGCATAGGGCTGATAATTAAATGGTACATTTCCAGCTCCTTGTACAAATGATTGACCAGAAGGTGGTTGGAAACCTTGAGTTGGGTACTGACCTTGAGGTTGATAACCTTGAGGCACATACTGAAACTAGGGTTGACCTTGAGGTATATATTGATACTGGGGTTGACCTTGAGGTATGTACTGAGTCTAGGGTTGAGCTTGAGGTATGTACTGTCCCGAAGGTATGTACTGTCCTTGAGGTTGCTCCCCAGGCGGTAACTGACTACCTTGAGGTTGCCCCCCAGGCGGTAATTGAGTACCTTGAGGTTGCCCCCCAGGCGGTAATTGACTACCTTAAGGTTGCCCTCCAGGTAGTGACTGACTACCTTGAGGTTGCCCTCCAGGCGGTAACTAACTACCTTGAGGTTGCGGATTTGGAATAGTACCAGACATCATAAGAATTTCTTCTACGCTCAACGGTTGAGTTCCGTTATTACCAGTTGATATCCCATGTTCAATGGGTTGAGGAGATGCTCCTAAAAAAGTACCAGTGAGTGACTGATACCCAGAAGGAACAGAAGGACCGCCATATAAAAATGTTTCCGGTGTTTAGGAAAACATGGATGACTGTCTCGACATATTCAATGGAGGATAATAACCTCTGGGTGTTGGATCAAAAGGAATTCGAGGTGGTGAAAAGCTAAGACCTGAATTTTCTAAAAAGTTGGTCAATGAGACGTACCAAGCATCACTCCTAAAAGGACTGTAGAAGATTGATTCACACTCCCTAAGTTCTAAAGTTGGTTGATTTTCAGGGAGAGTTATATCTTCTTCCGGACTAACAAGTTCTTCAATATAAAAGAGTCAAGAAGGAAGATTTTGGGTAATGATACTTCCTACCCTGGGTGAACCAGGACCACTAGAAGTTGGAGAATCAAATCCTAAAGATGGAGTAGTAGCAGGTTCGGTTTCAGGCTCAGAAATTTCATGTTCTTCAGCTAATTCACTGGTAGAAGAAATACTACTAGTAACTTCGGAAAATGAAATTGGTTCAGAAATATACTCTGTTTCTTGAACTTGATAATTAGGATGAACAATTAAAGAAGACTCTCTGGCTTCCGGTGACCCAACTCTACTACCACTAGGTGATACAAGAGCTCGTATGCCTTCAAGCTGGCTTGGTGTATACTCGAGAGGTTTCCCCCGAAGTCTACGGGATTGTCTCGGTAATTCAGCCACGATTAAATATTTAATTACTTCACACGCAAACAAAGAAAATCTCAATAAAACCACCTAAAGTCTCTAAAGAACCAAACAATTGAATCACACGCCTAAAAAAATCTAAGAGTTCAAACCACACACAAACAATAACTTTCCGTACTAAAAACACTAGTTGGTGATGAAATCCAACGTCACAGAATTCAATACAGAAAGGGCGGTTGGAACAGTTACCCCGACAACCTGCTTAATGAAACAGACTGGCACAAGTTTCTTCACAAAACCGTCTCGAGTGAAGAGAACCCCCTAGAGAGTCCAAGTGAGTCTAGTCGACGTCTACTCCAGGTACAGTGAGACCCGTCCTTCACCATCACCTTAGGAAAGAATCTTAAGATTATGGTCACTAAGGTTACCAACAGTAACAAATACAACTGGGGGAACAGTCTACGATCCGATCTACGCGCAAGGGCAGAGTAACAAAGCTCAATCCCCTTGAAGGCTCCTTGACATGATCAATCCGAGGTTTACCAACAAGTGACCCCAGGCTCCTTGACAATGGTTAATCCGAGGTTTACCGTTTTTAATACGCGCAAATCTTCTATCTTTCCCAATGAGACAGACTTGATTGTCTCAAAGGTTCAGACATGATCTCATGATTGAATCCTTTAAGAGGAGCTTCCCAAATTATATCAATTACAATTGGATTTATTTCCTACCGCAAGATATAGCTACTTGTTTGTTTTAACTATCTTGGAGAGTTAATTACTCCCTACTCCAAGATACTAGCCTAAGCTATATTGGTGATAAGAGCCCTAGAAATAAAAAGATTGCTAGATCAATTTTAATTAAGCGTTATTTTTATGGGTTGTTTCTTAAGTCAATAGGTATGGAAATGAAACTTTGATGGTGTGAAGACTCGACTCCAAAAACACTAAAAAATGCACCTAAGATGATAAACAATCATTTTTCCTTCAATGAATTTCTAGCTAAAAGAAAGAGTTGAGAATGCAATTCTTTGAAAAACAAATCTTTCTTTCAACATGTAAATGAAAAGAAAATCTTTTTGTCTTTTTCAATAAACTCAAAACGAGACTACTAATTATGCTCACAAAAAATCCCTTTCTTTTTCAACACTCAAAAACTACAGAAAACAATTTCTTTCAAAAGAGATTCTACAATTTCTAGAAAACACTCAAAACTATAAAAAACTAATCTTGAGATCTAAAAACTTCTAAAAACCTAATTGAAATAAAAGCTTCAAATTCTTTTCGAGGACGTTTTACTTAGTTATTCAGTAAACTAAGGATTAATTCGTTCAGAATAACAAATCAATAAAAAAAAACACCCAGCTATGTTTTCTTTTATAAAAATGAAATTCAAAACTTACAAGCAAGTTCGTTCAAAGCTTTGCAAAGAGAAAACGAAATCTATTTCTCAGCAAGGGCAGATTTCACAAATCAGTCAGACTCATCAAGAAGACAAAAAAGACCAGGGTAATCTAAGGTTTCTTAGGCTTCTAATCTCTAAGTCACTACAAAGACCAAGCGAAAATCACCTAAAACAAAAATGCCAATGGAACTCACTCACAAGAGATTCTTGATAGAACACATGCAGATCTGGGTAGACACTAAAAATCGTAAATAAAAAACTAAACTTAACTAGACGAAAACATTTTAGGTTTTTCAAAAATTTTAACAGGGTTCGTAGGCTTCCAGTAGAACCAGATGTGGTACCGCTCTGTGTACTAAAGGAAAAATGTGGAGAGGTCTGCACTGTCTGTAAAGACAAAGTGCGGTTCCCTATAAACTTCAGAAAAAACAAAAAAAATCTAGATCCTAAAAACTACCCAATCCCACACACATCAAGCAAAAACCAGAAACAAGAACAAGTTTCTCAAGTCAAAGAAAAAGGAAAACCAAAAAACCAAATTCAGTTCCCCAGTGGAGTCGCCAATTTGTTGGCCAGATAAATCGTTCTTGCAGACAAGATCGATCTCCCTAGTATCAACAGATATCTAGCAACAAGCAGGACAAGCAAATCTACCTTTCTCTAAATATATTGTGATTCATTAATAAAAACTAAAGAGGTGTTTTAGACCCTACCTTAAGTCCAACGCTAGTTTGTGGCAGCCATGCTTCGATCGTCCGAAAGAGTTTCCTTTTGAGAACCTACAATCACAAACAAGCACACATCAAATAACACCTACATAGCTAATATAATAAATCATATTCATCATGGTGATCAAGGAATCCATGAAATAAACCATAAAACACAACTTATTGAGAAAAATAAACTTGATTGTATTAACTTTGAAAATAGAATAACTTTACAACCTTTGGTGCCTTGATGTTGTACAAGCTCCTCCCAGGGTCCGAAACAAGAATCTCCTGTACTTTGACAAGCCTCACACTCTTCCAAATGAGATCAACAAGGTATGTAATCTTTCCTCACAAAATCTCAATTAGGAAGACTAAGTTCCAGTAGCATTTCACCTCAAAAATATTCATCTTTTTAACTCTCAAGTAACCAGCCCAATGCTTCATTTTATAGTGCAAAGGAAGGAGGCTACAGGTCCACCTATGAAGGGATATAGTCCTTCTTCAAAGGGATAAGCTCCTCACATCAAGGGGTTAGCTCCTTAAGGTATGGGATGCATGAACCTTAAAAGAGCGAACTTGCCACCTCAAGATTCCTTCTAGAAGCTTCCAGAAATGACTCAAAGTGAGTTTTTTAGAATGTACTTGCGCCTTTTTTACTTTTACAGGGTCCGCACCCATTACACAGAGACAGAGCCGTCAGGTGCACAGGGGACATGACCATTAGGTGCAGGACCGCAAGTAATGCTAAGAGAAAGTGCGGAACCAGAGTTTTAGAGACTTTTAAGGGCTTTCTCTTATTTTCAAGACTTGACATGAAGAACTGAGGTTTAAGATTTACAAAGGAGGAAAGTATGAGTGGTGATAGACTCACGGCAATTTCACAATGTCATGGTGACAATTTTTTTTGCAACAGGGCGCTCAGAATGCCAAACCTTGTCCTCGCCTTCAGAGTCTTACCATCGGGTAAGTTTCAGTTGAGTAGATTACTTATGCTCATTTTTTTTTGCACAACAATGGTTTAATCCTACCCTCTCTACATTCAAGGTTCTCTTCCTTTTCTCTGAGAACTTATTTGGTTATTTAACCTATCTATGGTGGTCTCATGCAGGTTCATTTTCACTCTGGTTTCAAGTTTGGTTTCGAATGGGAGCGAAGTCTTCCAGGAGTGGTGTTAACTTCATAATTTTCGCCGAGTATGAGGGTTTCCACCCTGGTTTTGGTCATTAAGTTATAGTTCTTTTATATTCTCTTGTGGAAGGGATGATTAGCCCTTCCTGCGTAGTCCAGCTATCTTCTCGAACTCATATTTGGTATTTACTAATGTATATGTAATGTAGAGGCTATACCCCTCTGGTTTCAGTTCGAAAGTTTGAGTTCTGTTGCTCTTGTATTATATTTTTTCAAGTAGAGGATTTAACTTCAAGGGTTTTTACCTCTGAAGTCTTTTGAGCCGCGTTGGCCAACTTATAAATGTATTAAGTTTCCCTACAGTATGACCCATCTCCTTTTTGTTTGTTTCTTATTAAAAGCACTGGAAGACACATACAATTGTAATCTTGTTTAATGGGTAATTAAATTGGTAGATTTTGTGCATCTGGAAGGTTTCCTTCCTGGGTTATGTTTCCGTAAAGTACTCTTGCTATTTTCCAAACATTACTATCATGTATTTTGTTTATTTCATACAGCTCCTTAGCTTTGCTATTCTGCAAAGAAATTCCATGCGATGCCATTATGTATTAATGTCCTTCGGCTATTATTTCTTTGGCTCTTTTAGCTTTGCTATTCTGTAGAAAATACATGTGATGTTTTCATATAATTATTGTCCTTCGATTGTTATTTCTTTATGCTCCTCTAGCTACGCTATTCTGCGGAGGTGATGTTTATAATTTCTTTGTTTTATTTGGTAAATCGATTCGGGCAGTAAAACCATTCGCTAATTCTTATTTGTAAACCGACCTGGACAGTATAGTCATTTGCCAATTTCTTGTCTGAGTGTTAATTGAGTTATCTCTGATGGGGTTTTGGAAATGACGTGTTAATTGGGGTTTGGGTTTTTCAGATGGAATTCTAGAAGCTCGTCCACCCGGAGAACGGGGTCGACCATCATAAATGGGTATTCCTTCTATAATTTAATTCTTGTTGCAGCTAGAATTTAAGTTTAGACCTGAGTCCTTACACCCAGTTTTCTGGTGCACCTTGGGTTTGCATTCCTTTCTCGCGAAAAACTAATTTAACTATATATTGTAAGGTTGTGACAGTGCTCGGTATTTAGGAGCTATCCCCTTGTTTCACAGCTGTTGTTCTTTTTTTGAAATATGAATAGGACCTAAACTTTCTTTCTTTCTTTCTTTTCTTTTCTTTTCTTTTTTCTTTTCTTTTCTTTTCTTTTTTTTTCTTTTTTCTTTCTTTCTTTCTTTCTTTCTTTTCTTTTTCTTTTTCTTTTCTCTTTTTTTTTTTTTTTTTTTGAATTCATTCCAAGTCATTCTTGTTGGGGTTGGAGTGTTTTCCAGCTTGTTGCAAATTCTAAGCATACCAGAAGTCTCGCTAAACTATATATATATATATATATATATATATATATATATATATATATATCGGGGAAAATTTTAAGAACCCCCTCTAAATTTATAAATATAATAAATGGGCGAATCTCCATGGTATATAGGAAAAATGGAAGGCGATTTTATCAATAATATAATATGTATATATAATTTTTTGGCGAATCTCTCACCAGGCATGGCGAATATTTTACTCAATTATAAAATCTTGTAAGATCTTGGCGAGTCTTTCACTAAATAATAAAACTTTGTAAAGTCCTAGTGAATCTTAGCATAGGCTACATGCAGGTTTAATTCCCCCATTTAAATAGGCTACATTCCAGGTGAATACCATGGGTCACTACCATGTGCCATTTTGGTGAATACCATGGGTCAATACCATGTGCCATTTTTATTTTTATTAATTCTAAAATTAGGGTTAATAATGGTTTTTTGCATGGTATTAATAACAATATAGTCCATGGTATTTGTCCCATAGTATTTTGGCCATAGGTTTCACCTAAATATAACCCATTTTTTGAGTGTTCGTAAATATAAGGTGACTTATGGAGTAAATATAAAAAAATGTTTTATTTGTTTACCATACCTCTCGTTTATTTATATTTTTATTAATTTACCATACCTCTTTTACAAATATGGTATTTGGCCCATAGGATTCACTTAAATAAAGCCTCTTTCTTGAGCCTTCATAAATAGAACGAGGGTTATGGACTAAATATAAAAAGAGGTTTTATTTATTTACGATACGTGTAGTTTATTTATATTTTTATTTATTTACCATACCTTTTGAGTAAGTATAAAAAGACATTTTATTTATTTACCATACCTCCACTTTACTTATATTTTTATTTGTTTACACCCTTACATGTATATAAGGTGACTTATGGAGTAAATATAAAAAATGTTTTATTCATTTACCATACCTCTCATTTATTTATATTTTTATTAATTTACCATACCTCTTTTATAAATATGGTATTTGGCCCATAGGATTCACTTAAATAAAACCTATTTTTGAAAATGGGCGAATGGATTCACTTAAATAAAACCTATTCTTGAAAATGGGCGAATGGAAGGTTGTAAGTCCTAATTTCAAGGGCTAAATTTACCTTTTTTACCCTCTCCCTTAAAATAAGGTGGGCTATTTGAGGTGATTTGTAAAAATGTACTATGATACAAAATATTCGCCCACTAAAAATTTAAAACCCCTTAATTTCGCCAAAGGGCGAACATTCGCCCCTAAAATTATCCTTGATATATATATATATATATATATATATATATATATATACTTTTCCTACATCACTACCCCAGCAAATCTTTATTGCTCCAGAAAATGGTTCGACTTCAGTTACCTGCTCTTTTCTCTTTTTCTGTTGCAAAACTCTACACCTCCTCGGCAGAGCACTGCTCATAATTAAACAGAGTAGAAGAGCGAATATATTCTTTTTAAACTGTACAGTTTTAGGGTAACCCTTATAGATTTTTTTAAAGAAAATAAAGTGGGCACAGAGTAAGAGTCAACTTCCACAGTTGGCTCAGGTTTTTTTAATTACTATATCATAACAGTGCAAACATTTTAACATTGATTACCTCATTAATACTTTTGAATGCTTTCTAAGTGGTTTGGTCCACTTACCTGTGCCACTGTAACTTGAAAACACTTGAGAAGTCGAGATTACCTCTATTATTTCGCTTCCAGTCTGCCACTCGTCCTTGAGATTCGTCTTTCGGGACCAGAATCTCCCCCCTAGCTCTCTTGCAGGACCAATGTCTACAGCAAGATGCTTGCACTTAGTGCTTGGCTATCTGGTCATCACCAGACTTAGCCATTTTTCCTTTCTTTTTCTCCTTTCTGCCTGTCCCAACAACACAGACTTTTTCCCCCTTTCCCTCTTTTCCTCTAGAAGCCCTTCCAGTTAGGGAAAGCATTTAGGGTTGGAGTCACACCAACTATCTTTCCCCCCAACTTCCTCCTTGAGAAGTTGCCAGCTCTTAAAAGAAACATTTTTTTTAAATATTATTAAATTCAAACAGATAATAATATCATATTCACTTTGTCTTTTACCATAGTAAAGTCAAATATTTACATTTATCTTGGGGCATTACATCTCCCCCTCCTGAAATTGGACATCATCCTGATGTCTTTCGGCCATGAACAACCCTGGATAAGCTTTTTTCATAAGCTCTTCATATTCCCAGGTGGCCTCATCAGGCTCAAAGTGTTGCCACTGCACTTTAACTTGGGTAATAGCTCGCTTCCACAGCATTACTTCTCTCCAGTCGAGGATGTTCAGCGGCTTGACCAAGATTTCTCCTTCCGGTTCGACCTGCAACATGCAACATCTTAAATCAGTTTTTTTTTAAAAGAAACTCATTCAAATTTCTCTACCAGAGCTTTTCTTACTTGTATATCCTACTAGCGGATTACATGCTTAGGATCATAAACATATTTTTTTAATACAGAAACATGGAAGATGTTATGGACCCGTATATGACTTGGCAGAGCGAGCGGTATGCTACCGACCCAATTCTTGCTAAGACCTGAAAGGGTCCACAAAATCGGGGTGCCAAATTAGTGCACCCACTCCATTGTAATGTGCTCTTTTTTGCTTGAATTCTCACATATACATGATCTCCGACTTGATATTCCTTAAACTTCCTTTTCTGGTTAGCAAAATTCTTTTGCCTATCTTGAGCTGCCTTTAAATTGACTCGCACTTTCTTAACCATTTCCTCCATTTCCTTAAGCATGTCGGGTCCTAACATTAATCTGTCTTCCGGTCCACCCCAGCTTGAGGGAGTGTGACACTTCCGCCCATACAATACTTCAAATGGGCTCATTTGCAATGATGTATAATAGTCATTATTATATGCGAACTCGACCAAGTGCAGATAATCTTCCCACTTAGTCGGTTGTTGCATTACATATGCCCTTAACGTGTCTTCCACCACCTAGTTCACCCGTTCTGTTTGTCTGTCAGTCTGAGGGTGATAAGCTGTACTGAAATTCAGCCGAGTTCCTAATTCTCCAAACAATGTTTTCCAAAAAGCCGATGTAAATTTTATATCACAGTTTGAAATTATTGTTTTAGGTAACCCATGCAACCTAAATATATTATGCATGAAGATATGGGCAATCTGCACAGCTCTATAAGTAGATTGCACAGGTATAAAATGTGCCGATTTAATTAACTTGTCCACCACCACCATGATGGAATCATTATTTTTCTTTGTTTTGGGCAAACCCGTTATGAAGTCCATGGAGATGGTTTCCCACTTCCATTCCGGAATGGGTAATGGTTGTAATAACCCCGCAGGATGTTGGTGCTCTGCCTTAATTTGTTGGCACTCCAGACAACGTGCCAGGTACTCAACCACATCTTTCTTCATACCTGGCCAATAATATTCCTTCTGGAGTGTTGTGATCATTTTCTGATATCCTAGGTGTCCAGCATAGTGACTTTTATGAAATTCATCCAAAATCAAGTTTTTAATGCTATTTTAATAGGGCACATACAGCCTCTCCTGATAATACAGCATTCCAGCAGTATCTAAAGCATAACCCTGTTGTTTTTCCTTGTTGGTGGAGTTCTGTACTTGCTGTTTTGTTTGTTGATATACAGTATCTTGTTCTGTTGCCTTTTTAATCATCTCTTTAAAGGGGCTTTTCCATTCGCTACAAGAAATCTCATATAAACATTGTAATTTTTGACTTAAAGCGTCCACCACCCAATTCTATTTCCCTTTCAAATGCTTGATCTCGAAATCAAAACCACTTAGGAAATCCACCCACCATGCTTGCCTAGCATTTAAGGTGGGCTGGCTAAAATAATTGGTCAGACTATGGTGGTCTTTCAATAATAAAAATTTCCTTCCCATAAGATAATGTCGCCACATTTTCAAAGCGTGAATGACGACTATTAACTCTAGATCATAAGCAGAATATTTTTGCTCATGTTCTTTTAGTTTCCTTGACTCGTAAGCAATTACCCTTCCTTCTTGCATCAACATGCCTCCTACCCCTTCTTTGCTTGTGTCAGTGTACACCACATAGTCTTTACTAGGATCAGCTATGCTTAGAATGGGTGCGGTGGTGAGGAGATGCTTAAGTTGCTCAAAACTATTTTGGCATTCTCGGGTCCACCTAAAAGTTCTTCCCTTTTTTTGTAAGGAAGTGATAGGATAAGCTACTCTCGAGAATCCTTCTACAAACCGTCTGTAATAACCTGCTAATCCCATGAAGGATCTGATGTCTGCCACATCCTTTGGTACCAGCCATTCCATTATGGTCCTTATCTTTTTGGGGTCCACCACGATCCCTTCTTTAGTGATTATATGTCCCAAATATTGTATTTGTTCCTTAAAGAAATCGCACTTGCTGAACTTGGCATATAACTGGTGTTCTCAGAGGGTTTGTAGTACCATTCTGAGATGCTCCTTATGCTCTTCCATAGTTCAGGAATATATCAGTATATCATCAATAAAAATCAGCACAAACCTATCCAAATACTGATGAAATATGTTGTTCATTAAACACATAAAGGTTGTGGGGGCGTTGGTTAACCCAAAGGGTAGCACCACAAACTCATAATATCCATATCTAGTTCTAAAAGCAATATTAGCTATGTCTTCCTCCTTAATCCTGATTTGGTGATACCTTGATCACAAATCAATCTTGGAGAATATCGTTGCTCCTTTTACCTGATCAAAAAGTTCATCAATCCGGGGTAGAGGATACTAATTTTTTATTGTCAATTTATTCAATTGACAATAATCCATACACATGCGAAGGGTCTCATCCTTTTTCTTAACGAACAATATCGGGGCACCCCAGGGGGACACACTGGGGCGAATGTAGTTTTTGTCTAACAGCTCCTGTAATTGCATTTTTAGCTTTGTCAATTTTGGTGTGCTCATTCTGTAAGGTGCTCAGGATACCAGGGCTGCCCCTGGCACCAATTCGATAGTAAATTCTATGTCTCTCTTAGGTGGCAGTCTAGGAATCTCTTCTAGAAACACATCAGCAAATTCTTGTATCACAGGAATGTTTTCTAATGTGGCTGTTTTATTTTTCGAGTTAGCATAGCCCACTTGGATAGCATAAATCTGACATCCCTTCCTAATGCATTTTTCTAATTGAGAGGTAGTTATTGGCCGAATCTGCACTGGCTGCTTAATTCCTTACATCTCTTGCCTTGCTCCAAGCTCATCTTTGTAATAGATAGTCTTTGTTTTACAGTTGACTACGGACCAGTGTTTTTATAACCAGTCCATACTAATTAGGACATCATACGAACCAAGGGGAAGCACATTTAAATCTTCCATCACTGACTGTCTTGCTATCTTTAAAGGGCAGTTATTGACGTTAGCAAGCACTCGTCTATTTTCCCTTGTAGCCAGCTGTACTAGCCAAGGGTTCTTAAATTTAACAGGTTGCAATCTACAATGCTCCACAACCTTAGGGCTAATATAACTTGATGTGGCTCCAGGATCAATTAAAACAGTTACAGTAAGGTCTGAGATTTTACCTTCAAATTCCACCATAATCTGCTGGTACTCCTCCTGACGATCTTCCAGGGCAGCATTAATCCTTGGTAGACTACGTCCTACATCGTCGACTGTCGATGCTTCATGGATTTGGGAAACTGGTTCGGTTCCCTTTCGTTGAGGATAGTTTTTAATGTAATGAGGCCCACCGTAGCCCCAACACTGCACTAGAGGCCTTGCTATCCCTTCACTATCTAACTTTCCAGGTTGTTCGTTGATTCTAGACTCATTGGTTGGCTTTGACCTGAGCGAGTTTTTCTATAAATTTATGTTGTTTTTCCCTTTGGCAAAACCCTTGTTACCTCCACTTCGATTCCCTTTATTATTTCCAACCAACTTGTTGCTTCTCTTATCAATCCATCTTTTACCTGGGATTTCTCCCTTCTGTTTACTTTGCTGGTAACAAATCCTAGGTTTACCTATTACTTCATCTATTGTCTTTGGATTGTCAAACTCAATCCTTTCCCTCATATTCAAGGGTAAAATACTGATGAACCTATGTACTTTAGCCTTTTCCTCTCTAATATAAGGCACATAACAGAGTAATGAAGTAAAACGAGTGATAAATACATCCATGGTTTGTTGTCCCAGTCGCAGGTCATGGAATTCTCTTGCTTGTTCGTCATAGAAATGTTTTGTCAGGTATCTTTCCTTAAAGTATTTTTGAAATTTTTCCCAGGTAATATTCTGCTCACTTACTCCTCTTACAATTTTAACTTCCTCCCACCACAAGGTGGCTTTCCCTTGTAACTGGAAAATGGCTAACCGTGCCTTGAGGTTGTGATCGTATTCATATAGATGAAAGTATTTGTTCATATTAATCAACCAAGCCTCGGCTGCTTCCTCCAGTTCCCCATCAAAGTGTGGCAGTTTTACCTTACAAAATTCCCCTTGCAGTTCTACCCGTTGCCTTTTTCATGTCTGTTGCTCGGAAGCGTTATCAAATCGTTCTTCTCATTCTTCATCCCTTCCTTTCGATTCTTCTGGTTCTTTGTGGTGATTCTGCTCCTCTGACACCCTTTGCTGCTTAGCACTAGGATTCAGCGGTTGTTGATTTTGCTTGTCTGATAGGCTCTTTATAATCCTTTCCTATTCCATGGTTAACCTCGCGTTATCCTCCCGTAATCAAGCCATTTCATTTTTCAACTCCTGTATTGTCTCTAATATTGCAAGGTTCGTATTGTGAGCCTCCTCTCCAAGCTGTACCCATAATTTTGGGTTATTTCCAGGGCTTGTTGTAGGTCCCTGACCCGCTACAAACCTATGTGGAATGCTACCTGCCCTTCTCATATTGGTTGTCTTCTGTTTTCCCTGGTCTTAGCCTAAGAATAGAAACAGAAGAAGCGTTAACACATTAACTGTTTTCCTTTAAATATAAATAGAATTGCAAATTAAAAATATATAATGAATTCACTTCATCTGTTTATTTCCCAAAGGCCACAGTTTTTGAAACTTGGCTCTGATACCGCTTGTCATGTACCCAATAAAAGAAAAATTTACAACATTATGTAAATGCATTATTTTTTACATTCGCAATTACTATTTTATCCCACATCCTATCAAATGTACACATTAACCCATACTTTTATGAAGCCGTAACCCAGTATTATTTATGTAGGGCTCTTTTGACAAGGCAAATCCATCTATGCCATTGTTTGGCATTAAAACTTGGGTTAGTGATCTATGTCCGTCGGCTAGAAGCTTTGTTTTTTATTAAATCAGATTGTTTTATTAAATATCTGCACTACCCACTGTACATGGCATGTGCAGTCCTGATCCGCCTAGGTACTGCCTCGGGATTCCTTTTGAATCAACGGTGTTGGGTTTGCTAGACGATCCAATGGTTGTGGATGGCTTAATCTTCGTTCACATTCCTTGGAATCAATTCTGGGACTCATTCATCCGTCGTTTCTCTTGGTTCGCTGCTCGGTTTGCTGCTTCCGTCCATGGTCTTTCCTCTCCGCTTCGATCCAGGTTCCTATGGAGATTGTGAAGGGCGCTCAGAACGCCAAACCCTGTCATCGCCTTCAGAGTCTGACCACCGGGTAAGTTTCAGCTGAGTAGATTACTTATGCTCATTTTTTTTTGCGCAACAATGGTTTAATCCTGCCCTCTCTACATTCAAGGTTCTCTTCCTTTTCTCTGAGAACTTCTTCGGTTATTTAACCTATCTATGGTGGTTTCATGCAGGTTCATTTTCACTCTAGTTTCAAGTTTGGTTCCGGATGGGAGCGAAGTCTTCCAGGAGTGGGGTTAACTTCATAATTTTCACCGGATATGAGGGTTTCTGCCCTGGTTGTGATCATTAAGTTACAGTTCTTTTATATTCTCTTGCGGAAGGGATGATTAGCCCTTCCTACATAGTATATCTATCTTCTCGAACTCATATTTGGTATTCACTAATGTATATGTAAAGTAGAAGCTATACCCCTCTGGTTTCAGTTCGAAAGTTTGAGTTCTGTTGCTCTTGTATTATATTTTTTCAAGTAGAGGATTAACTTCGAGGGTTTTTACCTCTAAAGTATTTTGAGCCGCGCTAGCCAACTTATAAATGTATTATGTTTCCCTACAATATGAGCCATTTCCTTTTTGTTTGTTTCTAATTAAAAGCACTAGAAGATGCATACAATTGTAATCTTGTTTAATGGGTAATTAAATTGGTAGATCTTGTGCATCTAGAAGGTTTCCTTCCTGTGTTATGTTTCCGTAAAGTACTCTTGCTGTTTTCCAAACGTTAATATCATGTATCTTGTTTATTTCATACAGTTCCTTAGCTTTGCTATTCTGTAGAGAAATTCCATGCGATGCCATTTTGTATTAATGTCCTTTGGCTATTATTTCTTTGGCTCTTTTAGCTTTGCTATTCTGCAAAAGATACATGCGATGTTTTCATATAATTATTGTCCTTCGACTATTATTACTTTACACTCCTCTAGCTACACTATTTAGTGGGGGTGATGTTTACAATTTCTTTGTTTATTTGGTAAATCGATTCAGGTAGTAAAACCATTTACTAGTTCTTGTTTGTAAACCGACCTGGATGTTATAGTCATTTGCCAATTTCTTGTTTGAGCGTTAACTGATTTATCTCTGATGGGGTTTTGGAAATGACGCGTTAATTGGGGTTTGGGTTTTTCAGATGGAATTCTAGAAGCCCGTCCACCTGGAAAACGGGGTTGACCATCATAAACGGGTATTCCTTCTGTAATTTAATTCTTGTTGCGGCTAGCATTTAAGTTTAGACCTGAGTCCTTACACCAAGTTTTCTGGTGCACCTTGGGTTTGCATTCCTTTCTCGCGGAAAACTAATTTAACTATCTAATGTAAGGTTGTGACAGTGCCCGGTCTTTAGGAGTTATCCCTTGCTAGTTCTTGTTTGTAAACCGACCTGAACGTTATAGTCATTTCCCAATTTCTTGTTAAGCGTTAACTGAGTTATCTCTGATGGGGTTTTGGAAACGACGCGTTAATTGGGGTTTGGGTTTTTCATATGGAATTCTAGAAGCCCGTACACCCAGAGAACGGGGTCAACCATCATAAGCGGGTATTCCTTCTGTAATTTAATTCTTGTTGTGGCTAGCATTTAAGTTTAGACCTGAGTCCTTACACCCAGTTTTCTGGTGCACCTTGGGTTTGCATTCCTTTCTCGCGGAAAACTAATTTAACTATCTAATGTAAGGTTGTGACAGTGCCCGGTCTTTAGGAGCTATCCCCTTGTTTCACGGATGTTCTTCTTTTTTTGAAATAGGAATAGGACCTAAACTTGTTTTTTTTTTTTTTTGAATTCGTTCCAAGTCGTTCTTGTTGGGGTTGGAGTGTTTGCCAGCTTGTTGCAAATTCTAAGCATCTAGAAGTCTCACTAAATTATATATATATATATATATATTATAAACTTTTCCTACATCACTACCCCATTAAATCTTTATTGCTCCAGAAAATGGTCCGACTTCGGTTACCTGCTCTTTTCTCTTTTTCTGTTGCAAAACTCTACACCTCCTCAGCAGAGCACTGCTCATAATTAGACAGAGTAGAAGAGCGAATATATTCTTTTTAAACTGTACAGTTTTAGGATAACCCTTACAGCTTTTTTTAAAGAAAATAAAGTGGGCACAGAGTAGGAGTCAACTTCCACAGTTGGCTCAGGTTTTTTAATTACTATATCATAACAGTGCAAACATTTTAACATTGATTACCTCATTAATACTTTTGAATGATATCTAAGTGGTTTGGTCCACTTACCTGTGCCACTGTAACATGTGAACACTTGAGAAGCCGAGATTACCTCTATTGTTTCGCTTCCAGTCTGCCACCCATCCTTGAGATTCGTCTTTCGGGACCAGAATCTCCCCTCTAGCTCTCTTGCAGGACCACTATCCGCAGCAAGACGCTTGCACTTAGTGCTTGGCTATCTGTTCATCACTAGAATTAGCCATTTTTCCTTTCTTTTTCTCCTTTCTGCCTGTCCCAACAGCACAGACTTTTTCCCCCTTCCCTCTTTTCCTCTAGAAGCCCTCCCAGTTAGGGAAAGCAGTTAGGGTTGGAGTCACAACAACTGTCTTTTCCCCCCAACTTCCTCCTTGAGAAGTTGCCAGCTCTTAAAAGAAACATTTTTTTTTAAATATTATTAGATTCAAACAGATAATAATATCATATTCAGTTTGTCTTTTACCACAGTAAAGTCAAATATTTACATTTATCTGGGGGCATCACAGAAGTTAACACGAATATAATAGTTAAGTAAACATAATAATTAAGAATAGTTGTTCTCTCATATAAAATTATAAATTTAAAACTAAAAAACATAAAATATTTATATTTTTCGTAATAATGATTTTCTCTAGGTAAATTAAAATCAATAATACCAAAATGTTCAAATCAAAATTACTTAAAATAAACTATTCAATTATAAAGTATTATTATTAATATTTATTTCTTATAAATTTAAATCTAATTTGTAATAAAATTTAACTTTCAATTAGTTTATGTCCTATAAATAATTGTTCAATAATTGAGCCAAGAGATTCATTTTAAAAATTAGTGTGAAGATGTGTAAGTGTGTCTGTGCTTAATTTGGAGTTGACACATGTCCTTTAAAATATATATATATATATATATATATATAGAAAAACAAGGTTGACTATAACCAACAAAGATAAGTTAAGTTAAAGTAGTTTTTTTTGTTATTAATAGATTTTTAAGTATTGACCAATATTATTTGATATTCAAATATTTTATTCATAATTTATATTGGGTTTTTGTTATATACAACATTAAAATATTTTTTTCTTTATATAAAGTTTTACCATTAATTATTGGATACCAAATTTTGACAACTTGAGATATTTGCCTGTTATATTTGAAACTTCATATATATATATAGAGAGAGAGAATAAATAAAATATTTTAATGTTGTATAAATAAAATATACAACTTGGGTTATGATTAAAATATTTTAATATGAATTAATATTGAAGTATAACCAAAAATATACTAATAACAAAATAGTGTTTTATGGTTTAAAGTTATTGAATTTTTTTTTTGAAATGATCATGGTATTTCATAGTTTAATTTTTTAGATATATGTTTTTTTTGTGAAATAGAATAAAAATTTTTAGACTTGCAAATTTAAATTATGAAATAGAATTTAAACAAAGAAAAATTACACGTTTTTTTTTGCAATCTAAAAAAAATTGATCTTTCTTAACTCGTATTAAACTTGTGCTTAATATGAATCTATATTAATATATAAATAAAATGAAAGAATACAAAAATTCCAAAAGACAATGTTGTTGCACAAACCCTTTTCATAATGAAGACCTAAATTTTCCCACCACAATTTAGCAAATGTTTTATCACGAGAGTTACAACACACAATTTAGCAATGTTTTATCACAAGAGTTAAGCTACCCCCTACCCTCTCCCCTATCCTATTTGGCATTTACATCGATAAGCTAGAAGGCTATTTAGAGGAAGCCGGATGTGATGGCACGATCTTAGTTGGGATAGTCGTCATCCTTCTTCTCTATGCTGATGATATTGTTCTTTTGGCAAGGTGCCCATCTGATCTTGATAAGCAACTCAGACTTCTTAAGGATTTCTGCTCTACCATGGGTATGACTGTAAACACTGACAAAACAAAAGTTATGATTATCAAATCCAAGAAGGGCACTTATGCTAATTTTATGTATGACAATAATAACTTGGAGGAATTGTATTCTTACAAGTACCTAGGAATTGATATTCATCACAAGCTCAACTAGAACCATAGCATTGAGAAAAGGATTAATGGGGGGTGGAAAGCTTATTTTGGTCTTGAAAATAATTGTAAAACAACAAACCTCATAATGTGGGATAAAAAGAATTTCCTTTTTGAAACTTTAGTCACTCCTGTTATCTTATATGGCTGTGAGGTTTGGGGTTGCCGCATCTCCAGAGAATTATGGAGAAAGATTGAGCAAATCCAGAAGCGTTTTATAACTTATAACCTAAAAATTAAAAGTAATACACCCTATCCTATTCTCCTTATAGAAGCAGGTCTTTCCCCTATTGAGAGCCTAATTATGATTAGGTTTCTACTATACAGGCACAAACTCAATAACATAGACGATCATACACTTCCTAAGCTAGCTTTAAATTCCAGCCAAAACCACCTAAGGCTCAATCGGGGGTGGCATAAAGACACAAGGGCCTGGTTAAACTATTGGGGGATCAACGAGAATGATGCATTGCAAAACATAAATAACATTAAAGATATTATTACTTCTAAGTTCAAAGAAAAAATGTGGTGTGAGAAAGATTTAGCGGCTAAAAGAAAATTAATTTATTATAAAAAGGTCATCAACCCCACCCTAGAAGATTCAAAGTATCTCTCTATTTTAACTAGCTCAAAGAAGAAAATTAATATAGCAAAAATTAGAACGAATTCTCATGAGCTCCATAGTGAAACAGGTCGTTGGGCAGTTCCTAAAACTCCATGGATGGAAAGGATCTACCATATATGTGAGAATAGGAATATCGAGGACGAAAACCACTTCCTCTTAGAGTGCCCCGCGTACAACCACATTAGATCTCAGTTTCACAATCTTTGTTACAATACTAACCTTCCTAGCCTCTTACAATGTCAAAATTATAGTGAGCTTCAAAGGCTTCTCTCCAAGCTTTTTGAGCATAGGAATAAAATCTTAAATCAAAATAAATAATTTGTTTCTTTAGGTCCAATAAACCAATGTTTGGTCTACCACCACCACCACCACCATCATATAATTAAAAGAATTTTAATTATTTTATTTAAAATCATTATTAAAATAATTTTTTATTTTTTTAATAATAATTATAAAAAATAAAAATATATCAGTAAATAAATATTTAAATAAATAAATGATTTAGTTATTTAATTATTTGGGAATTAGAGAATACCATTTATATTGGCTGGTTTTTCTTTTCTTTTTTTTAACGAATGGAATGTGATTGGGCAAAAATTGTTGTGATCACATCTCTATAATTGGAATGATTTTTTTTTTAAGGGTTTAATTTTTTTTTTATTTTTAATGTCTTGAATTTAATGATAAATTTTAAAATATATTTTAAAAATTAAAATATAAATTATATTTAAGATCTTGAATTTATTTAGAAATTTAAAAATACATTTTAAACCATAAACATAAATATAAATATAAATTATTTAAAATATATTTAAATATAAAAATCAATCAAACGGTTTGAAAATCTTTGAACATCCCACCAATTAAAACTCAAGATTTGAAGAAATTTTTACCAAATCTCAGTTAAAAAAAAATAAACGAGAAAAAGAGAAAGTTACAATCCAGCAGGTACAGAGAATTTCTATTAGTTAGGTAACCTGGCTGTCAAGGCCTTCTTTTAACTGATGAAGCGAATCCATTCGGCCTTGCTGGGCACTCCTCTATTCACAATGGTGAGCAGGTAGTACCCTGAAGGAGCCGCTACTGCGCTCGGCGGAGCCGTCAGGCCAACTGAATACCCGTCCTTCTCCTTCACAACGCCCGTGGCTGCAAGCGACAGCATTCTCTGGTTCATGGAGAAACTGTGCGTGGTGAATGGAGGGGCGTATGCATGAAATGTTATGTTCACGCTAGGCCTCCTTGTAAGAAAGAAACGAACAATGAAGGTTGACCCGTATTTGATCTCCCTCCTGGAAATGGCAGTGATGTTCACCCTTTTGGGATCGTAATGGGAGTGCAAATAGTAAGGAATGTACGCCTCCACTCTCAGCTCCGTAGGAAATGGCACGCCCGAGAAGCGATATGCGAAGTTTGAATTGCTCCCGCCTACTAAAACACGTCCGTCGGGCAACACATTGGCAGTGGAATGATACATCCTTGGGATTTTAGTGGGAGCCAGAATTCTGAATCTGTTCCCCACCGCTTCTGTGGGAGTGTAAAGGAACGGACTCAATGCAGGCTCCCGCGCAAATTGCCAGCCGGCGGTGCCATTTTTGGCACCGTTGATTATGAGAATCTGGGCAGTGGGGAGTATGAGCATATCGCTCATGACTCTGGGGCCAGGCATATCCTCCATCTTCCATTGAGGATTCTGGGACGTGATCTCCATTCTCCCGCAGCTCCTTAATGCCTCCACGAACGTCTGGTTGAGGGTGGCGTTTTTGAAAGCTCCATCCGGGGCTCCTCCACAGATGAGAATCTCCATCTTTTGGAAGTTATTAGCGGACTCGAGCGGCAGCATGGCGGAAGAACCGGACGATGGATAATTCCGAGCGCCGCCTCCGGGCATGGTGGGGAACGTTTTGAGTACCTGGTTTTTGCTGTAGTCGAAGAGGATGGAATCCTTGTTGGCGAAGATAAAGAGATTGCCGTCAGACGAGAGATGCAGAAACGGATAGAGATTGTTCTCCTCTCCCACTGTGTTGGTCTTCACCAGCAGTGGAAGCTGGAAGGCCCTGTCGGAAGGAGTCTTCGGAACGAATTCGTAATTGAAGGATCTGCGCCCGCCTACGACAATGACCCGACCGTCGGGCAAGATCTGGTTGGAAGCGTACCATCGGTTGGCAGCGAGGCGGGTGGATGATTCGATCCAGTTGCAGGTGGCGTCGGAGCATGGGGTGAAGTAGCGGATGACTCTTGTGCCGTCATTCCATCCGCCGGTGTGGATGAGTGTGCCGTTGCTGGCGAAGGCGGCCGAAGAACAAAAGGTGTCGGTGAGCAAGTGCAGAGGCCTCACCCTGTTCGTGGCGATGTCGTACTCGATGGAATGTGCCCCACAATCTTGTGAGGTCACAATCGCGGCATTGTTGCAGGGCGGGTCGGTTCTCCGTATCTGCGACGAACCCGCGAGTTTTTTATCAAAGATGAGGAGTTTATTAGTGTGCGTGAGCGTCATATGCATTGCAGAAACTCCCGCATTTTGTAGCAGAAGCTCCCATCTACCTTCATGAAGCTGGTGTCCTGAAACTAATCCCACATAACAAAAAACTATTATCACAGCTTGAATCAACAGAATTGTCAATTCGCCCATCGTCTTCTATGGTCTCCCCGTCGTTCGCCTCCTCTGCAATTAGAATTTTGCACATTAAAATCAATTCAATGCTTGCCAAGAAATATCAGTCGATCCTTCTTGTGGCTATGAAGCTGGACAAGATGCAAAGTGCGCATATTTATGGGCATTCGACGGATCGCACAAGGCACACCTGAGCTGGAAGGCATGAAGTTTTGAAAGAGATGGGCATGTGAAATGAACGACAGGTCACCATTATGATATTGAAGGCCAAAGGAGACCAGCATTGATTAAGGGATCCGTAAATATCCCGCAATCTGTACGCGTTTTGCCGATGCCTGTCTGTGTCGGTCACACCGCGTTTGTGAAATTTCTCCACAAAAAACAATAAAATCAGAGTGGAACGATACTAAACTTCTGATATGGTGAGTCTGGTAGACCCCGAAGGGTACGAGCTTGTCCGTAGGCCCTGCAATGGTTATGTTGGTATCAATTAAATTTCAACATTATCTCGGGCGTGAATATCTTCCCTCCTCCGCTCCATGTTAAACTTGGAATATGAGGGATTTGTGAAAAAATTGGAAGTGACGATGGACGGAAGGTCAATATCCATAGAAAAATGAAATGGGACATGGAAATTCTATCACCGCTGAAATCGTTGTTGACTATCTAAAACGATTACCAAATGGCTGGTAGTTTTTTTATGTAGTGAAATGATTTTGTTTTTTTTCAATGGAAATTCTGGAAAATTTTGCAAGGATTTTTGTTAACCTAAATAAAAATTATCAAATTTTATAATTTTAAGTGTTTTGGAAATTTTTGATTATGATGAATTTATTTCCACCATAAAAATATGATTCAAACACTGTCTTTATAAGATTTTTTGAAATCTTTTTGCTCAAATTCTAGTCACTTTTAACTGTCCTAGCCATTCTTCCACCTCTTCATTCCTTTTTTTTGCTAAAGTTAGCCTAGGTCCATCTATTCCAATTAAAAGAAAAGTTACATAATATACATAAAGTGGCGCAGTTGCCCAAGCTAAAGCTGAGCCTAACAAAGCCTCGGTTTGTGGGTCCACAGACCGAGCCTTGGGCCCAAACCACCTTTCCACGTTACCACCGTGGTCCTACCGAACAACATGGCCGTTCGATCAAGCCCCGAAGATCTAACGGTCTAGGTAATATTTCGGGTGTGCAACAAGCTCACACATTAACAACAAAAACAGACCCGAAAAGATAATAGAACTACATTAGAAACCATTTCGGGTCTGAACGGGATGATAACCTTCGGGCAGTTTAGCCACCCGAAATTCACCAGATGCATGCGATCTCAAAAGGCCTCTCCAACAAGCGCGGAACTTAACTGCACCTTCAGACCCGAAGCCTTATAGAGTCAATTCTTAATCACATTTCGGGTCCGATTGGAAGGTTAACCAACGAGCAATTTGCCGCGCGAAATACATTTTATTTCTGCGATTATGCTGACCTGCCCACTCTTTAATGATGTTCTCGGCACCAAACATTAAAAGGCTACAGTTAATGTTTTCCTTACACCTTTGAAGACTTGTTCTACAATTAGTTTCCTGCCTGAGAAACTTATAACTATAGATTTCCGTGTCCAAATTCCCGCCCGATAACTAGAGTAAACCCCTAGTTTCGCTCTTGACCTCCTGCTCATACTTTTTCCTCATGTCGACTAAAAGTCCTCTGTACATGAAGAACACCCTGCTTATACATCATCCTGCTTATTTCCTCTGTTCTGGCAGATCTCCCTGTCTAATGTTGCCTGTTTGTGGCACTCATCCCTCAATCGACCTTGAGGAGTCTCTGACCATTCATATATTTTATTGCTTTTGGCACATAGAACGCCTTCATTAGCCATAATATCCACTAACCTGTTGGTTGTTCTTCGCACATGAGTGAAACTAAGGGTTCTCATGGTGCGCAGGTGGGATTGAATAAGTTGATAGACTTGCAATAATCTCCAGTGTTTTGAAACTTTGTCTGGCACTGAGCCATTGCATATTTTCTTGACTGAGTTGATTATCAGTTCAGAATCAGCTTCAATTATGGTATTATGTAAGTTTGAGTCCTTTAATATTTCTAGGCATTGCTCCAGGGCCATGAGCTCTGCCATATTATTAGTGGCTTTACCCAGATGACTGTGAAAAATGGCTTTTATTAAACCCTTGTCATCTCTTATTACTCCACCATAACCAGTAATGCCAGGGTTTCCTCTTGAGGCCCCATCTATATTGCACTTCATAAAACCAGGGGGGGGGGGGGGGTGGCGCGTGGGGTTGCCAGAGATCCTTATCAGCTGATATATGACTTATATTCTTGGTTACTCCCTGGGGTAAGAACCCCTGAAGGTCCAACTATAGAAGAATCTGCCTATCCTATTCATGAGGTTGGTTCTCAAGGGGGGTTTTTATAAGGCTTCCTACAATCTCTTTGAGTTGTACTATGATCTGATCCATAATGCTCTCGGCAGAACCACTCCTGTTCTTGAAAATTCTATTGTTGCTTTCTTTCCAGACATTCCAAATTAGAAAGCCAAGAACCAGTTCCCAAGCTTTGTTGATTATTTCATTTGCAGAGAAATTTCTCCTCCAATTCCTCAATGTGTTGTTGATGCTACCAATGTCCCTGTCAGAATGTCTGAGGATTGAAGCTACCCAATTCCACAAGGTGGAGATGAATGGGCATAGGTTGAGAAGGTGTTCCATAGTTTCTTCGTGTAATTTGCAACGCTGGTATCTTGATGGACCAATTACACCTCTCTTCCGCAGATTTTCCCAAGTTAGAATCTTTTCATGTTGCACCAACCACATGAACAGTTTGATTTTCATCCAAATTTGATTCTTCCAGAGGTCCTTCCATACTGTATTAGGGTTTGGAAAGTCAAGCTCAAGGGCTATTCGCTTGGCCTCTTTAAGGTTAAATTTACCTTCATTGTTTTTGTCCCATCTTAGTTGGTCTCAAGATGTTGAAATCAGAATCTTTCTCTGTTCTAAGATAACTGTGAGAGCTTCTGCCTGGGCCTTCAATCGAGATTCCTCACTGTAAATCAGATTCTTCCATGCTCTCCATTTTCCTTCATTTCTATCCTGCTCCTAGAAGTCATTTACCCTGTGTAACCCTTTGTCATCGGTATCCTTTTTAAGATTGTTAAAATCTTCTCTCAGTGGTTTTGGTTCCTGTTGCCAATTATCTTCCCAAAACCAAGCAAGGTTTCCATCTCTGATTTCCTAGAAACTGTGTTTTTGAACAATAGCTATGTTCTCCCAAGCTTTGTTCTAGATGTGGGAGCCTTTGATTATTCCAAACATTCTAATGTGCTCCCTTTCTTGCCAATTGTTTTCATATTTTTGTTTCTAAACCCTTGCCCAAGGGGCATCTGATTCCTTTAGCCATCTCCACCATAATTTTGCCCCCAAAACTTTGTTTAGGATTTCAGGGTCATCAAGTCCCAAACCTCCATGTGTCTTAGGTTTACATATCTTTTCCCAGGCTACCAAAGCCCATTTATTTTTCTCTTCCCCTTTTCCCCAAAGAAAATCTCTTTGAATATTTCTAATGCGTTGCATAACTTCTTTAGGAGTTGGGAGTGCTGAAAACATGAAAATAGGAACAGTTTGTAGGATGGCTTTTGTAAGCACTAGTCTTCCTGCCAAATTCAAAGACCTGTTTGTCCATTTCCGGATTCTGTCCTGGAGTCTATTAATAACAGGCTCCCAAACTATCTTGCTTAGAGGTTTGTCTATTAGAGGAACTCCCAAATATTTGGAGGGTAGCATTTCTCTTTGAAAACTTAGAATTCTCGTGAGGTTTCTCTATATAGCAATATCAATATCAAAAAAGAAAATCTTTGATTTGGTAAGGCTTACCTCAGTACCTGCAGCCATAGAAAAGTATTTCAGAATTTGTTTGAAGGAAAGAGCTTCTTTGACCGTAGGTGTGCCGTGCAGCATGGTGTCGTCCACAAATTGTTGATGAGTTAAAGCATCCCCATTCAGGGTGAGTTTGAGCCCCTAAATTTTGCCTTCTACTTTGGCAGCTTTGATTGCATTTCCTAGCCCTTCCATCATGAGAATAAAGAGGAAGGGTGAGAGCGAATCTCCTTGTCTAAGACCTCTTGTAGGCTTGAAGGTTTTGGATGGTGAGCCATTCAGCAGTATTGAAAAGCTTGAGGTGGTAACAAGGGCCATTACCCATCTTATCCAGTTATGGTCAAAGCCATATGCTTTTAGAACTTCCCTGATGTATGCCCAACTAAGCTTGTCATAAGCCTTTTCAAGATCAAGTTGTATGATCATGCATGTCTGCTTATTGCTCTTCAGAGAGTGGATCACTTCGTGAGCTTGAATGATATTGTTTAGAATTTGTCTACCTTCCACATATCCAGTTTGCTCCTCAGACACAAGAGTTGGAAGAAGGGGCTTAAGCCTGTTTGCAATTATTTTGGAAATAATTTTGTACACCACATTGCATAATGCTATGGGTCTAAATCTATCTAGGGTCATAATATTTTCCTACTTTGGGATCAAGGATATGAAAGAGGTGTTGAGCGCCTTCAAAACAGTTTTGTTTTTCCTTGAGTCCTCTACCACCTCCAAAATATCTTGCTTGACTATGTTCCAGCATGCTTTGAAGAAGTCAACATTGAAACCATCCAGGCCTGGAGCTTTCCCATTTTGCATCTCTTTGATGACTTCGCTGACCTCCTATTCATTCACTGGCCTGTTAAGATTATAATTATCTTCTCTTGTCACAAGCCTAGGAATGTGTTTAGTGAAGTCATTGATGAATTGTGATCTGTCTATGAGGGGCTCCTCTGCTATGCCTTGGAAATGTTGAACCAGAGCAGATTCTATTTCTTTGTGGGTATTGAGCTGTTTTCCTTGCGTATCTTTCAGTTTTAGAATCCTGTTATGAGACCGATGATCCATAGTGGACTTGTGAAAAAACCTTGTATTCCTGTCTCCTTCCTTTAACCATTGAACTCTCGATTTCTGTTTCCAAAAGATTTCCTCTTGCTTACATAAGCCTTCCCAGTCCTGTTGAAGCGAATCAACTTGTTTCTTACCCTCCTCAGTGAATCCCTTTGTGATGAGCTCCTGGTTAATTTCCTATAGCTTCCCCTCAACTACTTTTTTGGCTTTGAAGATATTGCCAAACTCATTCTTATTCCAATCTTTAAGCCTGAGTTTGATGTGTTTTAGCCTCTGCTGCAGAAGGAACATTTTAGTACCCTGAACATTCAAATTCTTTCCACCATTTTTCAATATTGTTGTTGAAGTCCGGATGGGTAAGCCAAATGTTTTCAAATCTGAAAGGTCTATTTCTTGGCATTCCTATAAAGGACGCTTCTAATTGAATGGGCCAGTGGTCTGAGCCTCCAAAAGGGAGAATCATAGCTGACAAGTCAAGGCCTGAGAGGATAAGGTCCTCAGAGATAATGAATCTATCTAGTTTAGAGGCCACTTGAGCAGCCCCTCCCCTTTTATTATTCCAGGTGAAGATACCATTGTAGGTTTCTGTATCTACTAGCCTCATGTTGGTAATGAAGTTCTGAAAAGCTATGGAATCTCTGCCTAGAGATCTAGTCCCACTTTTTTTTTTTTTTCCGAGAGAGATCTAGTCATATTAAAATCCCCTCCCAGAATCCATGGGATGGTCGTATGTCTTTCTCTTAGCTCCTCTAGAGAGGTTAGAAGCCTGAATTTATCTTCAAGCTTTTGTGGACCATAGACATTTGTGATCAAATAAACTTCATTGTCCCACAAAGGTTGGACGACCACTAATAGGTAGTTCCTGGATGCTTCAACATCTAGGATTCCAAGTTTCTGAGGGTTCCACAGTGTAAGAATTCCTCCTGCTGCTTTGTTTTCTTTAACTTCTAGATATTCATACTTAACAAGTCACTTGCTATGTATTTCTCTTATTTTGTCTACAGAACATTTTGTTTCCTAGATAAATACCAAATCTAGTTTTTCTTCCTTCATTCTATTGCTGAGATTTCGTTGTTTCCTTTTACTTCCTAGACCCTAATATTCCATGTTGTAAGCTTCATTAAGAAATATTTGTAAATGAGTAACTAGTTCGGTCTTTCATCTTACTTGAGTCGATCATGAGTTTTCCACATTCTATCAGCAACTCATTTTGTCTTTTTCTTCCTCTTTTCCTTCCTGGGTTCTTGGGAGCATGTCCCTCTATTGCCTCCATAGTTTTGACCCCTCCGTTATCCTGACTATCATGGTTCCTTTTGACCCCAGAACCCTTTGCCTGAGTTCTCCAGAGGAAGAGTTGTTGTACTCTGTTAAATTCCTCTTGAGGTAGTGAATCCACTCCTTTGGTAGTTCCTTCCTCCATGAACTTTTCTAGATCTAGATGCTCCCTTTCCAATATGTCCTACAGTTCATGCTCCTTTGTTCCCACTTCGCTTGAGGTCATCTCTTGGTCCCTATCAAGTTCCATCGTGCTGGGTTGATCTTCCTTTTGTTGGCTTTTGTCAGATCTATCCTCTATGTTGTCATCCTTTTCCTTCACTACTGGATTGTCCTTCAATACTTGCTTCTCTCTTTCATCCCCCTCTTCTTCTTCTAATATCTTGAACCTATTATGACTAGGTTGCTTTTCCTCATAGATTTTTTTTGGTTCTTTCTCCCCCCTTTTCCTTTGCCTCCCACTTTAATAAAACTTTCAATCTCTTTACCTGAGGTTTCTTTGATACTGCACTCCATTTTATTTAAAAGGCAGTCTCTGAAGAGGTGTTCGTGTTCATGGAATTTGCGACATCTGAAGGGTATATGCTCGTAATCCACCACCTACACCCAATCTTCATCATAAACTTCTAGAATTATTTCATCCGGCAAAGCCCCAGAGAGGTCCATTTCCATGCATATTCTGGTAAAGGAGGTATATTTTCCACGCAGTGTGGCCTCTGATATTTTTATGAAATGCCCTAGTTTATTACCTATGGCCTTTAATGATTCTGGCAGCTAGTAATCTAGAGGTAGGGAATAAAGTCTTATCCATACCGACACCGAAGTAAATATTTCTCACTCTGGGATGAAGTTCATCACCCAAGGTCGCATATAGAGACCTGCAACCGCATAGAAGTAAGGACCTCCTTCAAACATCCTATCCTTATCCTCTATGTTTGTAAACACAACTGTGAAGAAACCCTTGGATCCAAGCTGCAGATCTATATCTCCCTTAGGTTTCCAATGGTTCTTTATCCATGCGTGTAGGGCCTTCTTCGTTGGCCATAACCCCATGAATTTTCATATCACTGCATAACTTGCCATGTGCTCCTTGTGCGCCTGTAGCATTGGATCACTTAACACCACTCAGGGTGTGATGGAAGCCCTTGGTTTACAAGGTCTTGTCTGAATTTTAGGGTCAGCTTTCTAACTGTCTACTTCTGTACGTTTTTCTTTTCTGACTTCCTCCTGCGTTTCTGCCATCTTCTGTGCTCTGCTGATTTCCTATTTTCCTCTTTCTGTACACTTGGTTTCCATTTCCATCGGCTTCTTGAAACGATTAGAGACTACATGACTGTAGGAGGGAGTAGAAATCCCCCCTTCTAGCCCATCCATGGTGCCCAACACCGAAATCCTGCTACAAACTCTAGTAAACGTGAGATAATCTAAATCCTAGGGATTAATACTCTTCATCATTTTTCATCTTGCCACAATTATGAAAAAAACTTGTGGTAATATCCACCCCGATGAGGGGATGGAGAGCCTTAACCACGTGTGATAAGAAAGTCCAAAGACTGTTCCCGTCCTTGTCGAGGGAGATGCCAACCATCTCTCCTTTCTATGAACACAATCCACCTCCTTATTCCTTATTATTAGTTTCATGTATATTTATATTCATATTTTGTATTTGGTTTTAGAGTTACAATTCAATTTAAATGATTGATTATTTTGGATTAGTTTATTTGTAGAGTTTTCGGTCTAAGGAATTTTGATTTAAAAGTATTTAGATTATTAAAAAATTTATTTAATTAAGTCATATATGGTTATAGAGTTTATAATTTAAAAAACTAGAGCTTACAAATATATTTTGTTTCACGGGAACCGCTCCCTAAAGGTTGGAAACCCATTCCAGTGGTTCCCACGCTCCCGGAAGCTTCGGAACTATATGGGAACATTCCCTTTTCTGTGGGAGCTACAAAGGGAGCTTGGGAAAGTTCTGGGAGATTTGAAGACTATTTTTTTTGGAGTTCCCACGTTCCCTGGGGTTGGGGAATACAAAGCATGTAGAAAAATATGTTGAACTGCCCAGAAAACATGAGGTTTTATTGAAACCTTCGTAGGAAGAAAGGCCAAAGACATCCTTAATTGAGAAACTGGAGCAATCTCTTGATGGGTTGCATGTGACACCTCAATGTAAGGGCGATATCTGGGATGTCATGCTGATGAGTATTTATTTTTTTGTTTATGTATATGTATTGTAGAATATTGTGTGCATATTGTATGTTGCAGTCAATGCTTAACCATTAGAGTCGCTTTACTTTTTCTCATAAGAATAACTAGAGAAACATAGGTAAAATTGTTCCTTTGTATTTTTAAGGTAGATTGTTTCAAATACTGGTCATGTGTCAGAGAACTGAGAATGAACTTGACATTTTAATATTTTTTATATATAAAAGGGAGAGACTCAGGAAGAGAGACACCCAGAGAATATATTTATATATAAGAGAGATTATGTATTTAAATTGATTTTAATATTTGAATATTTTGATTTAATATTAATGATGATTATTAAATATATATATATATATATATATATATATATACTGTTCCCGATTAGTGTTTCCTGTAAATTTTGGGGAAACCTCTAGCCGTTCTCGACACCCGTACCCAAGTTCCCAATGTTCCCACATTCTAGAAACTCATGCAACATAGCATACATATAATTTATTATCAAATTAACTTTTAATATGAATGCTATTTTTTAAATATCTTCTTTCAACTTAACTTAAAATTTAAATCACAACAGTTTTATGTAACAAAATTTTAACAAAATTTTAAAAAACCGATCAGAATAACACATTTTTAAATTTTATTCAATACAGTGACAAAATCTTATTTGATTTAAAAAAAAAAAAAAAAAAAAAAAAAATATATTTAATTTTTGAATTCCAATTCTCAAACTTAACCATGACCGTTTCTTCTTTTTAAAATTCAAATACAAAACCTTATTCCAATCCATGGAAGATCAAACGGCATTTTGAAAATGGGGAACCTCAAAGGGTTGTTAGAAAGCATGGGAAAGTAGGGCATCTCTGTTTTGCAATAAGGAATGCAAGTGGACAATGTATTTAATTTTTGATAGTGCACACAATATTTTACATTCATTAATCAAATATGATATTACATATATATAGGAGTATTGTCTCAAGATAGGAAAACTATCTTGAACATACAATCCGTTGGTTGAGAGAATATCTCAACCACACACAAATATAGGAACAAAATTAGGAACAGACTCCTCCAGATAGAAATAATCACAATTGAGACAAGTAGGAATTACATATTCCAACACACTCCCTTAATGAGTACTTGTCTTGATATCAATATGCAAAGTCTAGTTGTGTTCAAACATAACAAAATAATATGTTGGTGTCCATATAAAGGAACAACCATCCATCAGAGTGCATGGGTGCTAACCGTTGCAACCGCCAGTCATGTAGGATGTCCTTCACATACATGGTTCTGTCAACCGTTATAACTGCATAAATGTACTTGTACTTGTAAATAAATTTGTCTATTGTTGGAATGGCCAATTCCAACACAGACACAAATGTGTGACAATAGTTGGCCAAAATAAATGCCATTACCTGATACCATCATCATGGGTTTTATCGGCTCACCCTCAACCATGCATTGTGCTCAGCTGGAGATATGTTGAGACCTGTGAGAAAATAAATTTCTCTTATGAGTAAGGTATGTCACTCCCGACCACCTAGACTCCGAAACTGTGAGCCCTGAGGCTCCTATGTTGCCACTGGGGCACTGTAGCCACGAAGGCTCTTTAAACTGTGAGCATTGAGGCTCCTATGTTGCCACTGGGGCACTGTAGCCATGAAGGCTCTTTAAACTGTTAGCATTGAGGCTCCTATGTTGCCACTGGGGCACTGTAGCCATGAAGGCTCTGTAGCCATAAAGGCTATGTAGGTAAATTAGGCTTACATTTCTCACTCCAACTCTTGGAGTTATCAGGTATATACATTATAAAGACCACTACAAAACATTACATAGACTTGCTTACAATTAATATGTGTGACACATAATACACCATGATCATGAAGCTATTCCACAAAGTCACACTAACTCACACAAACATTCATTGTGATGTCCTTGGATCCTTTGCCACTCATGTTGGATATCCCACACCATTCATATGCTGGAACAGACCACTGCTTTCTCATTTGAATATTTCCATCATAGACTTTGTACTTTTGAGTCTTGGATATACTGGTCTTGGATCTCTAAACTTTACCTGTCATCAGTTAGAGTCGTGAATTCTAACAAAATGACTTCATATTGAGGTTGTGAATCTCAATATGTATACAAATTTCCGAGACATATTCTCCTTCAAAACAATATGAAATAAAAGCACAAGCCATGATCTAAAAATGACTATGATTTTATGCATTAATGCAAAAGCACCAACACATAATATGAGTAAACTGGCTTTTCCCTATATGTAGGATCTTCCTCCAACAACACTTTCTCCACATTCTCAATTGCAGAAGCAGGTCTCCATCCAATGCGACTACAACTTTTCACTCTGGCACATACAACTTCCTGACACACCTCCTCTGATCCGAACAACTCTTTCTGATCCGAAAAAATCATTGGGAGATCCACAATATGACTTCCATGCTCCACAATCCGAGTTGATTCCAAACATGCCTCAGGTCTTGAGAAAATGTAAATTGAAGTCAACAGAAAATTGTGTCAACATATTTGAATCTGGTGAAGAACATTTAAATTGTCGTGTGGTTCTTGAGAGATTTGGGATTCTCAAATGACTGGGTAATAAATAGTGAATCAATAGTCCTCCCTTTCTGCTGCCTTCAGCAAGTCTCCAGACTTACGCAGTATCACAGGCATGCTCCTCACCAGAAGCATGAACAACCTCCATTTCTCATCTCCACTGCTGCCTTTACAAAAATCACCAATGATCTCGACTTCAATTGCAACTTGCTTAGTGGGCATAAATTCGACACTCAACAATCTCCTCATGCCATCACTGATACGACGATCTAGAAATGTCCAGGTGTTCCTAAATTCTAGTGAGTAATCTGTTAGCATGTAAAGTTCTGTGGATGCATAAATTCCTCCTAGAAGAGTACGCTTGGCATACCAGTCAAGATCTGTTGATCGGTCACCAGCAGCATGCCCAATTTCATCCATTAAAATAGCCCTTTTCTTAAAGCTAGTTGGAAGATTGAGTGGATTTTCCTGAATGCTAAATGCTTGAGGCCATCCATATCTCATCATTTGTAACAGAAACCAGAGCATCTAGATCCTCATTCGGCAACTAGTACTTGAACGAAACCCTGAGTCCCTTTACGCCCTCGGTCTTATCGCCTTCAGTGCTCTTGCGACACTCTTCGGACTTAGGCCGAGCAGGAGGAGGTTCAACGAATTCATTATTTTTGAGAGCTTTCTCGACTCGAACCCTCAACTCATACATAACCTTTTTTCTCTAATTCCTTCAAATCGGACACACAGTTACTCTCCTCCTTGAATGAAGAACACGGTGTTGGCTTCTTTCCTCAACCCCTACTTAACACCAAGCCACTGAATTTCCAAGTTCGATGCCCACAACTTTCAAGCGACCTCGACTTGCTTTCAGATCTGAGCAGCCACACCACCGTCGCAACTCTCAACACATATATAGATGGGCAAACAAAAATTTAAAATAATACAAATATACTCTGTTATTTCCTCAACCCACTAGGGGCTAAGGCCCAGGCCCTCATGAGCTCCGATACCAACTTAACTTTTGATAGTGCACACAATATCTTACATTCATTAATCAAATATGATATTACATACATATAGGAGTATTGTCTCGAGATAGAAAAACTATCTTGGACATACAATATGCTGGTTGAGAGAATATCTCAACCACACAAAAATCTAGGAACATAGTTAAGAACATACTCCTCTAGATAAAAATAATCACAACTGGGACAAGTAGGAATACATATTCCAACAAATGTATAGTATAATAATATGTTTATTTATTTTGTAATAAAGAATGAAAATGAACATTATCCTTTATATACACTTATCATAAATCTCCTCTAATTTTTTTTTTGTTTTTGTTTAATGATTTATGTTCAAATTAGCAATCACCAAGGTGGAATATTTTGATGTTTTTATTTTATATTTTAACTTATTTTAAATATGAAATTTATACTTTTGTTTTATAATATATTAATGTTATTTTCGGAATTAAAATCGTTAAATTTATATTTTTATTATTTTTAAATTTAATTAATATATTATATTTAATATTATTTAAAATTTAAGATGTGCATATAATTATTTTCACAAAGTTTTAAAAAGGTTAAGCAAATTAAAAAATAAAATTATACGAGCACAATTTACATAAAATGTAGGATTCTACTTTTTTTTCTTCTTATTATTAAACATTGTTTCCCTCCCTGGGATCTTCAATCTCCATTACTTAGAAGGAAAAAAAAAATCTATAAATTGTAGGAAAAAAATAAAAATATAACATAAAATCCAAAATGAAAAATTATGCCATTGAATAAAATGAAATATATGTTGCATTTTTATGAAAACGGAAAAAAAAAATCTATAAATTGTAGGAAAAAAATAAAAATATAACATAAAATCCAAAATGAAAAATTATGCCATTGAATCAAATGAAATATATGTTGCATTTTCATGAAAACTTACCAACATAAAGGATTTTGATAGAGTTTTTTTTTTATATAAATAGATTACTTTTTATTTAATATTTTTTATTGAAATTTTAAATGGTTGATTGATTAAGGATGGAAACCTCCATAAGGATGTGTATAGGAGAATTTTGTAAGTTTTTGTTAAAAAGTGTGAATTAGATTCATAGATTCACACTTACAAAACACCCGAAAGAGCAACTTCCAAATATCTGTAAGTTTGTGCTAAAAAGTGTGATTGAGATTATGGATTGGCCTTTATAAAGCACAAAAAAGGAACATCTTCCAAGTTATTTGTTTCTTAAATTTGAGGTGGAATCTTTTCAAAAGGTTTTATAAAGTATCATCATAACATGTGGTTGTTGTTTATTAAGTATAACATCCATTTTGAATGCCGAAATCAACAAATTTGGGAAGATAACATCCACACAAAAGATTTGGTTTATTAAAATTCAAGATATTTCAAGTCATATATCGAGCCAAAGAAGGAAATTTTCACAAACTCAAGTGCCCTCTTTGAATGAAGGAAGAAACTAGTATTTCAAGGTTTCTAAGCTAGTTAAAGAGTGGGCTTTAGAGCTCTGTAGTCAACCACTGCCTTCCACCATGACCTAGAAGTTTTCCCTGCATGGAAATAAACTTCCTTGAGTCATTGAGAGCCACACATATGGAAATTGGTTATAATAGAAATTTTATTTTAATATGGAAAAACCAAAATGATTATGTATTTCAAAATATTCAACCATGCTACATGCTTACTTAGTATGATAGTCATTTAGTATTGATCCATAAATGAGGCACTTATTGTTATGCTCTTGACCTGCGAGAAGATGCCAGAATACCAAATATACGAAGAAACACAACCTAGAACACAGAACAAAATGAGAAATAACAGCATGTATTTTATTATTCAGAGATGAAAGCAATGTTCACTTGCCTCTTCGAGGGGGCAACCTCCAATAGAGCAGGGCTTGATTACAAAATAAGACACGACACTCCTCAATGGGGAGTCTCTATCCTTTATATAGGATTCATACATGCAATACCATGGGTCGGTACCATGGTTATCTTAATACCATCTATCTAATACAATGGCTCGTTTACAACTAACTGTGGTCCCTTTCTTTAAATGCAGGTCAACCACTTACAATTATTAATATGGGCTTTATTGACTCTTTAACTAACTATAACTATGACTCGACCCTATTACATAAATAAGGGGGTTAGGGTTGGACCCTAACATGCCCTCCCCCATAAAAATAACCTTGTCCTCAAGGCTGAAGCCACGGAAACTGTTGAAGAATAGTCGCTAGTTCCTAGGTTGCATCTTCTAGAGAGGTGTCTTTCCACTTGACGAGGACTTCCTTGATCGTGCGGCCACGCAGATGTCGTTCTTGTGTGTCAAGGACCTGTTCAGGTTGGAGCTAGATTGAACCTTCTTCATCCAATTCTGGTAGACGAGTTTGAATTTTGCAATTGTTCCCCACCACTTTCTTGAGGCATGATACATGGAAGACGGGATGGATTTTTGCAGTGGGTGACAAGGCTAGCTTGTAGGCTACTTCTCCAATGCGCTGAAGTATTTGATAAGGTCCGTAGAATTTTGGAGATAATTTTTGACGGCCCTTCTCTTTGAGTGATGTTTGCTTGTATGGTTGCAGCCTCAAGAATACCTAATCCCATTCTTGAAATGTGTGCTCCGAACGATGTTGGTCTGCTTGTTGCTTCATGCAATTCTGAGCTTGATGGAGATTATCTTTGAGATGTGCTAGCATGGTTGCACGGTTCTGTAGGAGTTGATCCACTTCTTGCACCTTAGAGAATCCAGGGATATAAGAAGTAGGTGAAGGGGGGAGTTGACTATAAACTGCTTCATATGGAGTCACCTTGGTGGCGACATGATAGTTAGTATTATACCACCATTTAGCTAAAGGTAGCCACTGTACCCATTGATGTTGTTTTTCTGAAGCGAAGCACTTGAGGTAGGTCTCCAAACATTTGTTGACTACTTTAGTTTGACCATCAGTTTGTGGATGATAGGAAGTACTTAGTTGGAGTTGGGTGCCTTGTAGCTTGAAAAGTTCCTGCCAAAAGTTACTAGTGAAGATCGGGTCACGATCAGACACAGTGGAAGTGGGCATGCCATGCAATTTGAAGATCTGGTCCATGAAAGATTGAGCCACCAAAGTGGGGGTAAAAGGGTGGGGTAGGGCACAAAAATGAGCATACTTAGAAAGTCTGTCCACAACCACCATGATGACTAACTTTTCTCCTGACTTTGGAAGACCAGTAATGAAATCCATAGAAACATTCGTCCAAATTGAGGCAGGGATGGGCAATGGTTGTAAAGTGCCTGGGGACTTGACTGTTTCTCCTTTATTGTGCTGACACACATCACATTCAACTACAAAAGTAAGAATGTCATTTTTCATGCCTGTCCAAAGCAAGGAACGACGAGTGCGAGCATAAGTCTTCTGAAAGCCTACATGGCCTGCAATGGGAGATGAGTGAAACTCTTCCAAAATGCGCGTTTTGAGGGTGGATGTCGGTGATATCACTACACTATCCTTGTAGTGAAGAATGTCATCCTTCCAAGAGTAGCCCACTGTGGAATTAGGATCTGCTTGCAAATTATTAATGAGTTGGGAGAGCGAAGGATGTGAAAACCATTCCTTGCGGGCTTATTCAATCCAATTTGGAATGGGAAGAGAGATTGCTAGCAGGGTGTTGTCCTCCTCAAATTGGTGCGATAAAGCATCCGCTATGACATTTTCGTGCCCTTTCTTGTAAATTATCTCATAAGCATATCCCATAATTTTGGCTAGCCAATTATTTTGCTGTGGCGAGGATAGTCGTTGTTGCAAAAAATATTTAACGCTTTGATGGTCTATGTGGATTTGGAAGTATGGTCGACAGATACCCACTGCATGTAAGATGGCCATCATCTCCTTTTCATAGGTAGATTGTCCCAGATGTTTCCCACTTAGTTATTGGCTGGGGAAGGCCAAGGGTCGACCTTCCTGCATTAAGACAACCCCAATACCCTTACCTGAAGCATCACATTCAATCACAAAATATTTGGTGAATTCAGGTAGTGCCAATACAAGAGTGGAACACATGGCCTGTTTGAGAGCTATAAATGCCTGTTGTGCTTCATCAGTTCAGATGAATGAATTTTTCTTGAGAAGGTGAGTGAGGGGTCTAGCAATGTGACCATAATTGCAGGAAAATTTGCGATAATAGCCAGGGAGACCCAAGAATCCTCTCAAACTCTTCAAGGTCTTTGGTTGGGGCCAATCCTGCATTGGCTGGATCTTTTTTGGATCCACCCTGACACCTTCACGCCCCATAATGTGGCCCAAATACTCGACTTCTTCCATGCCAAAAGATCACTTGGAAAATTTGACAAATAATTTATGCTTCCGGAGCAGTTGCAAGAGCAGGTCTACATGCTGATGATGTTTTTCCTAGGTGAGGTTGTAGATGAGAATGTCATCAAAGAAAACGAGGACAAATTTTTTGAGATATGGTTTGAGCAGGTGATTCATGAGGCTCTAAAAAGTGGATGGGGAATTACAGAGACCAAATGGCATGACTAGGAATTCATAATGGCCTTCATGGGTTCAGAAAGCAGCCTTGAGAATGTCTACTCCTTTCATGTGTATTTGGTGATAGCTCGAGTGAAGATCTAGCGTAGTAAAGAATTGAGCACCATTTAGTTCATCCTCCAAATCATCAACAACCGGGATGGGGAATTTATCTTTGACCGTAAGCTTGTTGAGGCCCTGAAGTCTGGACACATGCGCCATTCCCCATAATTCTTGAGCACCATGCCCACAGGTGATGAATAAGCACTGATGTTAGGACAAATCACACCAACTTCCAGGAGTTCCTTGATGATTTTTTCAATTTCATTCTTTTAGGCGAAAGGGTATCTATATGGGTGCACATTTGGTGGTTGTGTCCCTAGGACCAAAGTGATGTTATGATCATGTTCCCCTCTAGAGGGTGGAAGCTCATGAGGTTTGTCAAAGACCTGCGGGTGGCTGTTTAAGACCTGTTGCATCTCAGGATGAATATGAAGAGTAGTGGGCTTGATGGCCTAGATGGCATTAAATTGGGCGATAACTCCATGATGGCCCTTTTTTAACAACTTTTCCATTCGATGTGAGTTGATGATAGAAGGAGTACCTTCCTGGAGTCCACGGAGGGTATGCGTGTGGTCCTTCTACTTAAAGCTCATATATAACTCCTGGAAATCCATTGTGATTGGGCCTAGTGTGTGGAGCCATTCAGCACCCAAGAAAATGTCACAACCACCCATGTTGATGGCAAACATGTGGGTCTTTAAGTGGTAATCTCCCATCTGAAGTTTGATATTTTCACAGTGGCCTTCACATTTCATTGTCCCCTCATCAGCAATCTAGACCTGGAAATTAGATACTGCTCTGACAAAACAATGCACAGCTTTTGCGACTCTCTGATGGATAAAGTTATGTGTGCTGCCACTATCAGTCAATACTACTATAGGGCCATGTTTAATGAAACCTTTGATTTTGAGAGTTTGGGGAGAAGAAATGCTCGCCAAAGCATGGAGCGAGATAACGGTTCTTCTCGTGTAGCTGGGAGCTCATTATCCTGCTAGTTGTCCTCATCTTCCTCCTCTAGTCCCTCAAAGGGTGGGGCTTCCTCAGATGAGCTGTGATCAGTCGCATCAATTTGAAAGAATTTGGGTTCCTTGCATTTATGCCCTGGGGAGTATTTGTCATCACAGTAGTAACACAATCCTTGCTTTCTTCTTTCAGCCATTTCTGCAGGGGACACATTTTGAACCTTAAGCGTTTGGGTAGTGCCTTGAGACTGGGTGGGGCGTCCCTTGGCTATGAAATTTGGACGAGGCGACTGGACCACTAAAGCACGTTCCACTTCGATAGCCTTTGTGCAAGCTTCCATCCATGTGGCGGGGTGGTGCATCTAGGCATGGCCTTGGATGGCGTCTTTGAGACCACTTATAAAACATTCCAAGTAGAATTCATCTCCCATACCTGCTATGCGGAAGGTTGATGTCTCAAAGGCTGTAATATAGTCATTTATTGTGCATGTCTGTTTGAGCTTAGTAAGACGACCCAAAAAATTAGATTCACAGTCAAAGCAGTCACAAATGGATTTTGTGAACACCTGCCAAGTAATTGTCCTTGGATAGCATTTCTGATGTTACTGCCACCATTGCCATCTTTCTTGGTCCAAGTAAAGGCCTCCCACTCGTAGCTTAGTATCATCATCTACGATGTGATTCAGAGTGAAATATTGGTCCATTTGTGATAGCCATATTGCCATATTAGAGCCATCAAATTTGTACATGTCTAGCTTGGGTGGTCAAGGGTGGGAATGTTGGTGATTTCCATGGAACTAAAGATGATGGCTAGATTCTCCTTCATGGTCTTCATTAAAAGCATATGCGTCCGATTGTAATGCCAACTTGTCGTTTGTGACTTTGTATGTTAATGTCTGGATCTGCACTGTTAAAGCCTCCAACCATTTTTCAATGGTCTCCATCTTCTCATTGGCCATGTCTTGAGCTCTGGCTTCTACCATACATAGATCCGGGTCACTTGTCGTCACTGTGAAAAAATTTGGGACCACCCAAGAATTGAAGTTGACAAGTGAATGGTACCACCTCGCTCAGCTCATCATCCTGATTCCTATGGGCTAAGTCTCTTATAAGCATCCCAGGAGGGCCTCTTTTTTTTTTTTCTAACTCCAAAAGGAGTTCTACTCCCCGCTTATGAATACTGCAGTAGCCAATTTCCAGAAAAGTTAATCTTGCCCAATGTCCTGTGAGAATCGCCCCCAAGGTATAGGAGCCACAAGCCTCCCTTCACAAATGGTTAGATCTGTCTATGAAACCCTTAACTGCTGAATGTGAGTTGAACTGCAGCAGTGACAGAACCCCAGTTGCTAGATTTGAATGGTATTGTGGTGGTAGAACCTGAATTGGTGGATCTGATTGTTGCAGCGGCGACGGAACCCCACTGCTAGATCTGATCTGGCAAAGAAGATGATGGGTGATCTTCAGAGAGACGAGGGAACTATGGTCTCAATGAGTGTCAAGTGCTATAGATCGCAATATACTTAAGGGTCCAACAGTAGTACTCGGCCCAATCTTTTCGGGCACTAACTAGGGAGGATCAACCGTACCCTTAGCCGTACTACTCGACTACCCTATAATACTGCGAGTAATCTCCCCGAGTGTTGTTCTTGGTGTACTATAGCAGCAAGACGGTCGACGGTTTATCTACGGTGAGGTTTCAGGTGAGCCCAGGGGGCTTCCGATATACCCAGAGGGTATGTGGAGGACAGTCTGTGCACGGTTCTGTCTAATGCTCTACTACTTGAAGGGGTACCCATAGGGGTTACAAGAGAGTCCAACAAGCATGATCACCTCTTGTAGTTCTTGCGTGCATGCCTCCCCAAATCCGCAGGTTATGTGCTCAATGACAGATCCCGTGGTTTAAAGACGCTGGAACACGTCTCTAGCCAGAAAAACATTATGCTAAAAATGGAGATACCACCGGCCCTGGAAAGCACTTTGATACCACTTGTTATGCTCTTGATCTGCGAGAAGATGCCATAATACCAAATATACGAAGAAACACAACCCAGAACACAAGAACAAAATGAGAAATAACAGCATGTATTTTATTATTCAGAGATGAAAGCAATGTTCACTTGCCTCTTCGAGGGGGCAACCTCCAATAGAGCAGGGCTCGATTACAAAATAAGACACGACGCTCCTCAATGGGGAGTCTCTATCCTTTATATAGGATTCACACATGCAATAGCATGGGTCAGTACAATGGTTCTCTTAATACCATCTATCTAATACGATGGCCTATTTGCAACTAACTGTGGTCCCTTTCTTTAAATGTGGGTCAACCACTTACAATTATTAATATGGGCTTTATTGACTCTTTAACTAACTATAACTATGACTCGACCCTATTACATAAATAAGGGGGTTAGGGTTGGACCCTAACACTTATAGCCCACTTATTTCACCCACATTGATACTATGTGAACATTTATTTATGATCTTTATCTCTCCATTTTGTATAAATATATTTGGTCTTAGAATGGATACAAGACCTCTAATGTTAGTGTAAACGCTTGTTGATTACGTTGATCCTTATTCGGTTATCCTGCACACAAGAAAAGGGATGACCATGCAATGTAAAATGAATATTTGTTCTCAATGTGCCAATCAATGTCATGTCTCTAACTTTGTATGATGTCATCTACTATATTTTCACAATCGATTTCTAGGGCTTTTGTGAATAATGAAATTTTAAGTGCAACTTCCTTGCTTCTTATTTTTCAATGATATGTAAGTATGAGCTTGATTGTTGACTTTGTAAGGCCAAGTAAAGTGCTAGGAGTGGGAAAAAATTATACCATGTCAATGCAACAATAAAACCACCTCTGATTTATAGTTTTTGTTGTTGGAATGTGTTTATATAATTTTTTACAACTATGTAGCACTGACTACAAAACAATCTATTCCCATTCAAATAACCCACAAAATCCATTCTCAATATTCATTCAAATAAGGAATATGTTGTAGGTGAGATATCATTCCCTCCTTTAGAGGAATTTAACCTATATGAATGAACTATTCCTCATGAATGTAACTATCAGTTAATGCAATCTAGAGGGGGTATGGTTGTAGCATACATTGAATATATATTGGATATAAACAATTTTTTTTTTCATAAAAGAAAAAAATAACAAATTTCTATTAAATAAAAATATGTTTACATATACATAAGTCATATGTGTCGTTATATTCCCCGTATCTATTACCCTTGCCAAAGTCCCACAATATTTGTCACATCTCGCCATATAGTTAGGTTATACAATATTGCTATATAATGTCCACGATCACAAAAAAAATGTAGATGGTGATACATATAGTTGAGATTTCACCTTAATTTTTGGAAATCACAATAGCTTATAAAGTATTAACAGAAACTATACCAAGGTCTTATACAATTTCAATTCTATATCCGAAGAACTTATATAAAAGGTGATCCATAAGATATTCCATTGGACAATTATTCACAACATATTTGATTAAAAATATTGAAATCCAAAATATATAGTATGAGGTTTTATTTTCTTAATTAGATTATAAAAATTTTACGCTACTTTTATTACATATTCATGCAATATGAATGGGTGAAAAAAAGACTAACAAATAACAAACCATAATAACACCAAGATATGACCTAGGAAATCCCTTCACGATGATACCTAGTTTTAAGGTGAGGTGACTTCTCGCTCTCTTTATTTGAATGAAAATGAAGCAAATACAAAGGAGTGAGACCTGTGGTCCATCCGCTGGTAGAGAACATAAACTAGCTACTTTTCTCTACTATGGAACAAAATGCACTAGTGTAGAATCCAACCCCTTTTCCTCCTACTATCTTGGTTATATCATAGCCCAATAACCAATCATGGGTTAAATTTGACCCATTCAAGCTTAAAAATGAGTTACAACTTGACCCTTCTAGAGCCTTGCTTTTCATCCCCGTGTGTCTAGCCATTTTTCCATGAGTAACAAGGGTTGGCATGGCATCCTCTCAATTTATGGTGGTCAAGCATGATAGGTGAACTTCTACAAGGCATGAATTTTGCATCGAAAATCTAATTGACACAATTCTTCAACCATTGGAATGATATTCAAGTATAAAATAGTGCTAGGGGATACCAAACTTAAGGAGGGGGGGGGGATTTTTACCCCAAAAAAAACCATTTCAATTTTGAAACTTGCCCAAGAAGGTTTCTAACCCCAATTCTCCAAACCATGTCCAATCTCTAAAACTACTCTCATAAATTGTATTAGAGGAAATTCCAGCCTAAAAGTGCCATTAAATTTTATTGTACATGATATGTCAACCAATCAAAATCCTTTGAATTCAATAAGAGGTACATGTAAATATTTTAGAGGGAAAATTTAAAAAACTACTTTTTTTAACTGTATTTTTTGCTTATCTCCTTATAGGTTTACTCAAATTTCAGGTGTAGACACTCATTGGATGAAAAAGTAAATTCCACATCCAACGAGTACCCATTATGCATAGTTATGAGAAGAACCACATTGATAAAATTTGAAGATACATTAAAAAAATGTTTTCAACACGTTTTTTTTAATGTATATTCAATTTTTATCAATGTGGGTCTTCTCAGAAGTATGCATAATGGATACTCGTTGAATGTAAAATTTAATTCCGCATCCAATGAGTGTTTACACATAAAATTTGAGTAAACCTATAAGGAGATAATCCAAAACTACAATTTAAAAAAAAAAAACAATTTTCTTCTTTCCGTCCAAATTTCATAAGTCTTATTTTATTATTTTAACTAATATTTTATTATTTTTCCTTAGCATGCCACTTATAGGCTGAAATTTCTTCTAATGATTTTGTTAGGTCCCTATAATATTAGTGATTACCCCATTACAATTGTAATTGTATCCCTTATTAATATTATTGTGCCCCTATTGTCCCCATATTGTTATTACTGTGCCCCATAGAATCCCTCTATTGTTATTTTTGTGCCTTTATATTATTATTGTTAGGTCGGCTTGGTTATATTGTGACCCCCTAGACTCCTATATATAGAAAGGAGGTTTTTTCATTTGTATCATCAAAGAATTGTTCATTTATGTAATGTAAAGGAGGTTTCCCCCTCGAAGAGGCTGAATTCTAAGGCGTTCATCTATCTTTTCTATCTTTTTGTGAGCTGGTTTCATAACATTTGGTATCAGAGCTTGGATTCTAGGGTTTCGCTTCTCTAAATAGGTCATTGTGGCATTTGTGTTATACTTTTTTCTGTGACGTTTCAGATGCTAAAAGAAAAACCCATTTGGGTTGAAATTGTTTTGAACCTCGGGTCTGAAATTCAGAGATTTTCGCGCTATAGTTGCAGAGATATGATTTGAGGAAGTTGCCCTTTTTGCAGACTCCCGAATTAAATTCGAAACAGGTGACCTGGGGAAAATAGTCATAACATTTGTTTTGATCATCAAATTGAAATTTTGTAAGAATTTGCAGAAAGAGGACGGACTATGGTTTCTTGTGTATATTTTTCAGATCCTGAGGTCAAAACCATAACACGTGGCACTTCATACAAGTTCGCTCTTCTGAAAAGGTATATAATCAGGTCATCTTGGGAGATTGTGCATAACTCTTTCTTGGAGAATCTAAATTCGATCAAACTGGTGGCATTGGAAAGAGGACGTAGAGGGCTACTGAAAGTTGCAATTTCAAAATTGGAAGATCTGAATTACAGAGATACATTAGATGCAATATGGAGCTCCTACAAAGTGAAGAAAAGGTGTGTAGATTTTTTAACCTTTTGCATAAGCTTGGCTTGAAAAGTCAGTTTGAAGAAATTCAAAGGGGCATAGTGAAGCATCATTATCGGTAACTGATGCCCCAAGGAAAGAAAATGAAAACACCTAGTAAGCAACCTGAAAGTTCTAGCATGACTCATGAATAAGAGGAAGAAATGCAACGTGATATATCAAAATTACGAGACCAAGTGCAACAAATGTCACTCGCACAAAAAGTAACAGAATCTAAAATGTATGGCATGGAAGCTAAGATAAATGATGTGGAAGCTAAGATGGATGATTTGAAGATAGATTTGAAGACAGATTTGAAGACAGGCATGGAATATTTGAAGACATATTTGACAAAGTTTCTACAAGAAATGCTTACTAATGGTGAAAGGGTAGTAAAGGAAACTCATCATGAGAAAAAAATAAATGTTAATCATGATTTCATAGACTCTAACGTTGGATCGAAGAACCACCATTTTCCAAAAATCGATATGAGGAAGTTGGACGGCAAGGATCCCGCAACATGGCTACTACAGATGGAGCAATTTTTCGATCTCCATAATGTGCAGAACACACAAAAGGTACGTATTGCAACTTTATATTTGGAACCAAATCAGTTTGTATGGTATCGATGGCTTTGCTCTCATAAACAAATTGTCACTTGGGCAATTTTTACGAAAGAAATGACAACACATTATGAGGATACACAAATAAACACTTTTTTTAGCCAATTGATAAGTCTCAAACAAAAGGGTTCAATGATGGATCACATTGAGGACTTCCAAAAATTGAACATAAGGGTAAAAGATATTCTAGAGGAGCATATGATTGATGTGTTCATAGGGACTTTAAAGGATAATATCCAACATGAGGTTCGCCTTTGGGAACCTGATTCACTCGAGAAGGCATTCAGGTTAGCAAGAAAAATGGAAAGCAGAATTATGGAAAACAGGAAGCCTCTTAGCTCTGCTACATAACTATGGTTTTTGAAGGGCGGGGATGAGCTTGGTTGGATCAATCATGCTCAAAGAAGGCTCATAGTGGTCATTCTCCCTTCCCTCCCTCACTTCGCTTATTCTCCTTCGCCTCTATTTCCTCTGTTTTTCTCTAAACCTGTTACAAGCCCCCTCCCAATTTAAGCCCTGAGCACAAAGGCCTAAAAACTACCATAAAACCTTATCCATATAACCCTACACGCTCATAAACCCCTCTTTTAATCACAGACGTTGATTTCCTCCTGCCGATCCAATGGATCCCAGTGCGCCCGACAAAGAAACCTGCGCGATTATATCCCCACCGTCCGATCATCTCCGCCAAGATCGGACGACCTTCACACTTATTGCGCCCACAAAGTGATGGAATGTTAGCACGTGATGAAGAGCGGTTTTTCTCTCTCATCCACCGCTACGTGTCATGCATTGAATGGCATTGCGCGCCCTCATCCTTTTACCGCCAAATGCACAAAGGCAGTGCGATCAATACTGCTTACCGCTTAACTTATCCGTCCCCGCCCGATAACAGCCGCGCACCTTCACCGCCCAATCACCGTTAGATCTGTCCGCCCAAGATCTAACAGCCCACATTCATCCTGCTCCCATATCTTCCGATATCCTCCTCCAAGCCATACTCGCTGTCTATTCTCCCGATCTGATGGCATACCTTTCCACCTCATCCAACTCATCCACTCGCCATGCAGTCCACGTCCCTTGACTGTTCTGTGTGCCCAAAGGACGAAGGTGACCGGCTTACCAGTACCAGTTGCAGTTGCTCCTCAACAACCGTATTTAACAAACAGTATGACCAAAGGGAAAAAGGACAGAGCACGATCATGTAACTGCACTCAGTAGTTATGGAACTCCATTGATACGAACATTCCAACTGCCTGGGAGGACAACGGAGCACCCGAAAATGTCAGATTCATCCACTGAAGCAAGAAAACACATTCAGAGACTCCATCAGGCAGTTAAATGCAGTTGATGGTCAATTATGACCCCTTCATACCTAAAACAACGAAGTGCCTTTGTAATGAAACTCTATATATACCAAAAAACAAGATATAATCAGGGTTAATGGTTGATGTTTTGATGTAAGGTTCAACTTCTAGAGACTGTAACTATTTTGAAACTTGCAGCGTCTCATCTTCATTTTCAGCTAATACAATCTTCTTTTGTTGTTAACTGCTCACTTTCCATTTCTCTTCTGTTCCAAGATGTGCCTGATATGTTGTATTCTTGAGCTCTTGATGTTTAGCATTAGAGTAGTTGTCATCCTATCTCTGTGTTAAAATCTTGTATGTATCATTAAATAAGTTATTCAGGTTTCTCTTCATCTAGTGCCAAAGAGCTGTCATCCTTTTTGTGCATTACTAGACTGGATTTGCAGACTTCTTTACTGGTTGCAGCCGGCCATCACATGGTCTTGTGCATCTGCTGGTGTGGTCAGTATTCTCCATATTCACCCAACCCTTAAACTGTGAGTAGTTGGTGGTCTAAAGCCTTGTAGTCTGGGGGTGTTCACACATGTCTAGAGTGAAACAAAGTAGAATGGTTCTCTGGCTTGGTGTTACACTAAAATTGTCACCATGACCACTTACAGTTAGTATGGCTCAAATCAACAGTCATGCTACCCTCTTAGGCAAGTCTTATGCCTCTGCTATCCATCTCAAACTCAAAGAAGAGAGAAAGTCTTGTCAAAAATATGTTTATCTCTGGGGTCGCAGGTTCTCTCTAGCCTTACCTGCGGGGACGCTCACAATGTTCACAAAAGGTGCGTCCTTGGACGCTCTGTATGTTAAGGGACAGGTGCGTCCTTCTGTAAAAGGCAAAATGCGTGAGTTTCATCTTAAAAAAGTTACTTGTGGTTACTTCTAGAACTTTCTAGAGGTCGGTTTGATGAATTGGATGCGCCTCCAGTTGGTTCATGTATCTCTATTAAGGAGGAACTTATCCCATCAATAAGGGAGCTATCCCACCCAAAGAGGGGGATTATCCCATTGATGGTGGACCTGAATAACCTCTTTACAACACTATAAATAAAGACATTGAGCCAGAGGGAGGGGAGGTTGGAGCTATACATTTTCTTTGGGTAAATGCTGCAGGAATTAGGACTCCCATTTAGAACCTTGTGAGGAGAGATTGTCTTTGCTTGATTCTACTTGGAAGTGGGTGAGCTTTGTCAAAGTAGAGGAAAACCCTTGATGGACCCTGGGAGGAACTTGCACAACACCAAGGCCAGGTTGTAAGAGTTTCTTTGTTTCGTTATTAATACAAACTGGTTTATTTTTCTCAATAGCTTGTGTTAATGAGTTATTTCATGTGTTCCTTGGTCTGCATGTTGAATATATGTTTTATTATATGAAATGCAAGTGCTTGGTAATTGTTTGATTGTTTGTGGTTGCAGGAATTGACTTGAAGGAGGAGCTCATCCGGATCGGCAAGGACGGACTACAACAACCGCGTTTTGGAATAAGGTAAGCCTAAACACTTGTAGTTTTCATGTTTTAAAAGGTATATTTAGAGAAAGATCACTCCATTTTGTCTTGTTTGTCGCTAGAGAGTTTAGACTCCTAGGGAGGTCAGTTGTGTCCGCACAAATGATTTTTTCCGCCACGACAAATTGGCGACTCCGCTGGGGAATCCATTAATGAGAGAGTCTTTTCCTTTGTGTGAACTTTGCTCTGTGAAAATCACTTTTATTTTCTGGTTTTTTACTGTGAGAATTAGTATTTGGGTGGCTTAGCTTTAGATTTAGTTAGATTTGGTTTTTCTCAACTTTTCCAGAAGGACGCACCCTCTGAGTACTGCACAGTGCGTCTTTGGACGCGCTGTTGCCGTTTGCACAGAGCGGGCCCGCACCTGTTATAACGGGTTGCCTGCGTCTTCCTGTAAAATTTAGGAAAATTCCATTTTTTGCTTTAATTGCTTTTAGATTTTGATTTTTCTTAGTGTTTTCTACCCAGATCCTTTAGTACCCTGTCAAGAATTTTCACCTGAACTTGTTTTGTGAGCTTTGAGTGTTTTAGTGGATTTCAACGAAGTTTAGGCCTAGGGTTTGATTTTTCAATAGGTCCTGTAGTGACTTTGACGGTAGAAAGTTGTCCAGCCTTAGATCTCTCTGGTTAGTCAGCCTTCTTAGAAGTCGGGCCTGTCGTAAAGTCTCCTTGTGTGAGCAGCTTGCCATTTAAGTTGTTTTGGGTCAAATTTCGAATTACTTGTTTATAAAGTGTTGATTTCCATTTTACAAAAGAACAAAAAGATTGGAGTTTTGTTTTGACTAGTTTTTGGTTCTGCAATAAGCTAGTCCTTGATTTGATTGTGATCAAGTAAAACACCTTAGAATAATCATTGTTGGTTTTGGCCTCGTTAAGATTGCTTAGAGTAAATTTACCTTTTAGTTTGCTTATGAGTGCATTTTCATAGATTTTAATAGTTGTTAAGATTGATTTTTGGTTATACTAGATTTATTTGCTTTATTAAAAGAAAAATACAAAAACATCTTCTTTAAAAGTCTTGTTTCAAGTAGCTTTTTGTTTTTGAAAGAGAAAAAGAGTTTTTTCGTGCATGTAAAGAGCGGTCATGTTTTTTATGCTTGGAAAAGACAAACGAATTGTTTCTTTGATTGTCTTCAATTAAGAAGTTGCTTTTATAAAGATTGCATTCTCTCAACTTTTTAGTTAAGCAATTCATCGAAAAAGTAAAGTAGTGGGTAAATCATCCTAGGTGCATTTTGTAGTGGTTTCGAGTCGAGTCAACACACCACTGGTTTCACTTCCATCACCTTTTGACTTAAGAAACAACCTTAAAAGTAACGCTTAAATTAAAATCAATCTAGTAATTTTTATTTTTCTAGGGCTCTGAAACACCAACATAGCTTAGGCTAGGGTCTTGGAGTAGGTGAGTACTTAACTCTCCAAGACTACAAAACCAAACAGATAGTTTATCTTGAGTAGATTAAATCCAATTGTTTCAGTTATACTCTGGGAAAGCTCCTCTTAAAGGAGAAGCACGAGCTCGTGTCCGAACCAGTGAGGGGATCATTCCTCCCTCGTTGGGAACGACGCCAGACAGTACGTATTACAAACGGTAAACCTCGGATTAACCATTGTCGAGGAGCCAGGGGTCACTTATCGGTAAACCTTGGATTATTGTCAAGGAGCCGGTAAGGGGATTGAGCTTGTTACTCTGCCCTTGCGTGCTGTCGGAGTTTAGACTGTTCCCCCAGGTGTAATTGTTGTGATTGGTAACTTTAGTGACCATAATCTTTAGGGTTCTACCGAGGTGACGGTGGAGGGAAGGTCCCACTGTACCTGGAGCAGACGTCGGTTATACTCACTTGGATTTTCCGGGGGGTTCACTTCACTTCGAGACGGTTAAAGTGGAGGAACTTGTGCCGGTCTATTCATTAAGCAGGTTGCCGGGGTAACTGTTCCACCCGCCATTTCTGTACTGAATCCTGCGAGGTTGGGCCTAATCACCAACTAGCGCTTTTGGTCCGGAAGACTACTGTTTGTGTGTGGTTTGACGCTCTAGATTATTTAGGCGTGTGCTTCAAATTTGTTTGCTTCTTTAGAAGACTTTAGGTGGTTTGATTTGAAATTTTTACTTTGTTTTCGTGTGTTGTAGTTAAAAATCTTTAATTGTGGCGGAATTACCGAGACAGTCCCGTAGACTTCGGGGCCAGTCTCCTGAAGTTGTTTCTGTGGCCGAATTGTTGAGAAGATCCCGTAGACTTAGGGGATCCCCTCCTCGAGACGACCCGGGTAATTTAGAAGGGTTAAAGGTCCTTGTAACTCCTCCTAGTGACAGTAGAGTAGGTTCACCTGAAGAAGGAGAATCTTCCTTGGTAGTCCATCCAGATTACCAAAGTTTAGAAACAGGTTACAATCCCGAAACTGTTACAGTTTCCGAGCTTGCTGGTAGTTTTTCATCTGCCAGTGAAACAGGCGAAGAACCTGAAATTTCCGAACCTGTTACTCCAACTTCTAGTGTCCCTGATTCACCGAGAATAGAAAGAATTATCACCGAAAATCTACCTTTTGGTTTGATTGCTATAGAAGAACTTGCTCCAGAAGAAGATATAGGTGTCTCTCACCTTGAAGGTCAACTTACTATTGATCTAAGGGAGCGTGAATCCATCTTTTACAGTCCTCCTAGAAGTACTTCTTGGTACCTTGCGTTAACCAATTTTTTAGACAACTCAGTCGGTTTTTCCACACCTCGTACTCCTTTTCCACCTGGAGGTATTCATACTCCTGTAAATATGTCTGGTCAGTCGTCCGTGTTTACACAAAGTCCTGAATCTTTTTTACACGGCGGTCCTTCTGTTCCCACTGGGTATCAGTCACTTTCTGGTACCTTTGCGGGGGCATCTCCTCAACCCATTGATCATGGGTTATTTGCTGGAAACAGTGGTAATATACCATTGGGTGTAGGAGACATTTACATGATGTCAGGTTCAGTTCCCGTTTCCCAACCTCAAGGTGGCCAATTACCGCCTGGGGGGCAACCGCAGTTAACGCCTGGGGGGCAACCTCAAGGTACACAAATCGTGTCTGGGGGGCAACCTCAAAGTCAGTATGTACCTATGGTGCAATACTTGCCTCAAGGTCAACCTCAGCCTCAATATGTACCCCAAGGTCAACCTCAGTATCAATATCAACCTCAAGGATGGCAACCTCAAGGATGGCAACCTCAAGGGTATCAACCCCAAAGTTATCAACCTCAAGGGTACCAACCTCAAGGTCAAGGTCAACCCCAGTATCAGTATTTACCTCAAGGTTATCAACCTCAAGGTCAATACTCAAGTCAAGGTTATCAACCGCCTCAAGGTCAGTCATATGTTCCAAGTATGGGAACTGCACCTTACAATTATCAATCCTACCCTCAATCTGGTTATGGATCTCAGTACCCTCAACCTGTTACGGGTCAGTACCCTGGAATGTTAGTGTGGGATCCCTCACAGGGTCAACAGGTGTTGCAGCCAAGTGTACAGATGGTTCCTCAAGCTGGACAACCCGTAGTTTCTGGTCCAACCCAGCAACCGCAACCTGTCCAGCCAAATGTTCAAACTTCTGTAGCTTCGGTAGTTACTCAGCCGTCAATTGCACCTAGTACTCCATCTCAAACGGCTGCTGCAACTATCGCTACATCTACCATACTTACTTCTGGAGTATCGACGGCTCCAGTTTCTACTGTCCCTGTTACCACACCTCAGACATCTTTACCGTTGTCTGGATCTACGATTCAAACCACGGTCCAGATGCCTGTAGGTCAGCCTGGTATAAGTACGGTTGTGACTACTCAACCTCAATTTGTTCAACCTCCGTACCAGGGACAGTACCAACCTGGGCAAGCTGTCCAACAACCGGTTTACCAGTATCAACCGTATCCTGGGTACACTTATCAACAACCTCAACAACCCCAGTACGGTCCGGTTAATCCTGGTTTTCCAGGAGGATATAATATCCCAAATGCGACTCCTGTTCCTAGTTATCCTGGATATCCTCCTCCTGGGGCTGGTATTGTGACCCAGAGTTTTAGAGATCCTAACCGGCAGTTACCGTTTATTGCAACTTTGGATTTACCCGACTTGACGCGCCTAACGAACGATCCAATTCAATATCTTCAGTTCTGGCCGCCAATGCCAAATAAGTTGCCCAGTGATATACCCAAGTTCGAAGGTAAGTCTGGAGAGGATCCGTCCAATCATGTGATGACTTACCACCTCTGGTGTGCTTCGAATTCTATCTCAGATGATTCCATCCGCTTACGTCTTTTCCAGCGTACACTCATTGGTCTCGCGGCCAAGTGGTACATTGAGTTACCACGGGCCTCTTTTTACAACTTTAGCCAGTTAGCTACCTCGTTCTTAACTCACTTTCAGTTGCCGGTCAGATACGATAACGGCACGGAGTTATTAACTTCACTAAAACAATCGACGTCCACGTATATTTCTGATCACATTCATGAGTGGAGACGTCGAAGGAGATTAGTGAAAGTTTTTATCCCGGACCAAATCTTAGCTGAATGGTTTGTCAAATCATTATTACCAAAGATTACTGAAGATGTAGCTAAGGCCGGAGTAGTTACTGAGGAGCAAGTCATTGCTCAGGCACAATACCTTGACTTAGTTTACACTCAGTCGGGTACGTTACACGAGAAAATTCCGGATCTTCCAAAGTCGAATCAAATCGCTGCTGCTCCTTCGGGATCTCATGCCGCTGATGGTATGATTGGTATCGTGACTACGAAGAGCAAGAAGAAGTCTTCCAAGGCTTCAACTACTCCAATTATCACTTTGCCTGATTCTCCGACAGGAGAGTCTTCTCCTGAACTTACCGCCGACATTCACGCTGTAGAGTCATCTACGGCCAAACCAAAAAACGGTGGAAAGAAGAAAGGAAAGAAGAAGGCTAAAGCAGACAAGGCTCCAAAGGAGAAAACTGAAAAGTCGGAAACCAATGACGAAAAACGCAAACCTCGATATCCTTGTCTTATTTGTGAAGAGGATCATTTTACGAGAGATTGCCCTCATCGGGCCGAGGTTGTAAAAATAGTCAAAGGTTCTCCCACTCCTGCTGTGTTAAAGAATCCATTTCCAGAGCAGGAGAATAAGATGATAGGTTCTTCTTCGAATGCCAGTGAAGAACCCATTTTGATGATGTCTCATGTGAGGATTGCGACTCGATCGCAAGATTATGGTAGTAAGGCTCCTGTTGATGGCAAGGAAGCAGAATCTTCTCACTCTAACCCATCAACCTCAGCTCCTGGTTCCGATCCACTACAGATCGAAAAACCTAACCCAGACTTAGTGATTAAGCCGCCCGCCAAGGGTGTACTTCGAAGGTCTGCTTTCAATCCACATGCGAGAGCAGCCCAGAATTACAACATTGTTGAGGACTTAGCTGTTTCACCTTCAGCAATGTCGGCACTCGAAGTGCTGCAATCATGCCCAGCACAACGGAAATTGCTTTTGTCGGCTATCGGAGCTGTCGATGTTCAGGACCCGAACCTAATGATCTTTGATCTAGAAAATAGTACACCACGTCTCCCCCATCAAATGGCTTTCCAAATTCCAGTGATAGTCAAAAACAGGCCTATTCATCGGACTGTGATTGATGAGGGAGCTTCTACGTGTATTATGTCGATTCAATGTTGGAGATCGCTTGGTTCTCCTTCGTTGAACCAATCCCCCACCATCCTTAAGGCCTTTGATGGCCGTGGGTTCCGTCCGTTTGGTATTCTACAAGAATTGCCTATAGGGGTTGAAGGTAAAACCGTTAGTCTGGATGTGGAAGTGGTTGATGCCCCTCTAGACTACAACCTTCTTTTGGGTCGAAGTTGGTCATATGCTATGACAGCGGTCGTTTCATCGGTCTTCAGAGTAATTAAGTTTCCACATAACGGTAAGATCGTGACTATTGATCAGCTGACATACTTTTCATCCGACCCAGCCTCTTCAGAGAGTATCCAGCATGTTGGTAAAACGACAATCCCTTATAGGGACGTTGGTGTAGGTTTAGTTAAGGATTCCGGTTTACTGGGAACTTTTCCTCTCCCTCCACTCAGCGCAGATCCTTCGTTTGCAACCATTCATATGATTACATCAGAAAACATTATTTATGATGATCCTTGGTTCGTCCCATCTGACTCTGAGATAGACTCACTCGGTGATGTTATGCCTTTGAGTCCATATGAAATTGCTTATGAAGCTCTCATGTCTTTTACTGACTTTCATTCAACCGAAGTCGACCAAATGAATGTGGTCAGTGAAGAGTCACTTTTCACCTCACCCTTAGAACGGATAACGTTTCCCGAAGTCGTGTCATCTGACGAACAACTTCGCGAAATCCTAAGTGTAGACGATCTACCATGGGAAGATCTCCATCACAGATCTTCGTTTTTACCTAAGGATGATGCATTTGAAAATGATTTTTCATCTATCTTTACCGCTGAATATGTCAAAGACGCTCAGGATCCAACGAAACATTCTGATTCAGAGTTGAATTTAGGGAATATTTCTCGTACTATTCCCATTGATATTTCAGTGAAGCCCGGAATCGAGGAAAACATTCATATAGGTGCCGCATGTACTGAAGAAGAAATCCAAACTTACAAGGCCCTATTCCAAGAATTCCGCGACGTGTTTGCCTGGTCTTACGAGGAAATGCCGGGAATTGATCCTGCCATTGTTGTTCATGAAATAAAGACCTACCCGGATGCTAAACCCGTCCGGCAACGGTTGCGTCAAATTCACCCTCGAAAAGCGGCTGCGATTAAAGCAGAAGTCGAAAAGCTGTTGAAAGCAGGTTTCATTTATCCGATCCCGTTAACGGATTGGGTATCGAATATTGTTCCGGTCAACAAGAAACAAGGAACAATAAGAATCTGTATCGACTATAGGGATATAAATCGAGCTTGTCCAAAAGACAACTATCCTACGCCTTATATCGATCAAATTATTGATGATTGTGCCGGAAGTGAAATGTTTTCCTTCATGGATGGTTTTTCGGGCTATAATCAAATCAATATTCTACCTGCCGACCAACCAAAAACGGCATTCATTTGTCCATGGGGGACATTTGCTTATTGCAAGTTACCTTTTGGGCTTAAGAATGCCGGGGCCACTTTTCAACGGGCGATGTCTTATGCATTTCATGATATCAAGCACATTGTGCAACCCTATCTCGATGATTTGCCTGCTCATTCTTTACATCGAGCTGATCACCTTGTCCACCTACGAGCAATCTTTATGAGGTGTAGGCATTATCGAATTCGGTTGAATCCCCACAAGTGTGTTTTCTGTATAGAAACAGGTCGATTGCTGGGATTTGTTGTTTCAAAAGCCGGCATTCGCGTCGATCCCTCGAAAGTCGAGGCTATCATCAAATTGCCTCCTCCTTCGAGTTTGCGCCAACTCCAAAGTTTGCAAGGGAAAGCGAACTTTTTACGCCGATTCATCCCAAACTACGCCGAGGTCACTAAAGGTTTTACACGGTTGTTGAAACAGAATGCACAATTCTTTTGGGACGAGATTGCCCAACAATCTTTTGATGCACTTAAACACGCGTTGACCCATGCACCGTTATTGCATCCTCCCAACTACAACCAAGACTACTTCTTATACCTCGCAGCTTCGCATTCCACCATTGGAATGGTGTTAGTTCAAGAAGATGAATTCGGAGCGGAGCATGTGATATATTATCTTAGTAGGACCTTGAATCCAACTGAGCTAAAATATTCGCATGTGGAGAAATTGGCCCTGGCAGCCGTTCAAGCTGTCCAGCGTTTCCGTCACTACATTCTTCTCCGCAAAACTACAGTTATTTCGGATTGCAACCCTATGATTTATATTTTGACAAAACAACTGCTAGGGGGCAAGTACTCTAAATGGATTGTTATCCTGCAAGAGTTCGACTTGGAGTTCGAGAAGTCCAAGTCTAAGAAATCCTTAGTTTTTGCGGAATTGATGTGTGATTTCCCGAGTGCTGACACAGAGACTGTGGCAGAGGAGTCCATTGCGGACGAATCTTTGTTTCTTATCAGTACTGTAGATCCGTGGTACGGGGATATAATCATTTATCTCCAAACCCAAACCTTTCGGCCTGAAGCTTCCAAAGCGGAACGTCGAAAAATTCGGTTTCAATCCCAGCCATACAAAATTATTGGAGATACACTTTATCGCCGGGGGGCAGACTTAGTTTTTCGACGTTGTTTAACTCACGAAGAGGCTGAGAGGGTTTTGAATGATTGTCACTCTGGAGCATGTGGCGGTCATATGTCTGGGTATGCCACAGCTCAGAAGGTGTTGCGCGCTGGTTATTTCTGGCCGTCTATGTTTAAAGATTGTATCATTGCAGTCAGGAAGTGCCACAACTGTCAAGTGTTTGATCGCAAGATGCGCGCTCCACCTGCTCCTCTCCACCCTATAATTGCCGTTGGTCCATTCGCCAAATGGGGTATCGACTTTATTACTTGTAACCCTCACTCGGCCGGGGGGCATGCGTATATCATCCTTGCGGTTGATTATTTTACTAAGTGGGCCGAGGCGATGCCTACATTCGACGCAAGCGGCAAAACAGCTGCAGTTTTCGTATTCAATCATATCATAACTAGGTTTGGTGTCCCACAAGCAATCATTACTGACCATGGGAGCCATTTTCGAAATGTCATGATGACTGAGCTTACAAGCCAGCTTGGTTTGCGCCACGATAGCTCTACTCCTTATTATCCGCAAGCCAACGGTTTGGTTGAGTCTATCAACAAAGTTCTAGTTACCATGATCCGACGAACCATTGGTGTTCATCGGTCGAATTGGCACAACATGTTATTTTCAGCGCTATGGGCATACCGAACCTCAGTGAAAAATTCAACAGGGTTCACTCCTTTCCAGCTAGTTTATGGCTTAGAAGCTGTGTTACCCATTGAATGCGAAATCCCATCACTTCAAATGGCTGTCGAATTACTTCCAGCTACTTCCGAAGAGGAGAAACGTTTATTGTACTTGGCTAAATTAGATGAGACTCGACGTGACGCTACATTGGCAATCGAGACTCACGCGAAACGAATGAAAGCTCAGTATGATAGAAATGTAACCCCTCGAAGTTTTTCGGAAGGAGACCTAGTACTATTATATGATCAAGCTAACGATAAGCTAGGTGCCGGAAAATTCGTTCCCATGTGGCATGGGCCCTACATTGTAAAGCGAAAGCTAGCAAAAGGGGCTTATGAGCTAGTTGACTTTGATGGGGACTCTTTGGGTAAACCCAGAAATGGACTTTACCTAAAGAGGTATTATGCTTAAATGATGGGAATGGAGAAATTTTTAGATAGGTTAGATTTTCTTTCTAGCTAGCAAGTGTGTTAGTTTAGTCAGTGTGCTTAGCTTAGAGAGTGTGGTTTTTCGTCGTTATTCTGGCTTATCTTGGTTTTACTCTTGATATTGCAGATGTCGACGCCTCTCCAAACATATATTGGATTTGCTGATGGTGCTTGTCGTAGTACACGGAACATCTCTTCCGCAGCTTGGGTTATCTATTCGCCCTCTGACGAGTTAGTTTCTATGCATGGGGTAAGCCTCGGTCAAACAACGAACAACATTGCAGAATACAGTGCAGTGATTGAATTATTATCCGAATCTATTTCATTTGGAATTCGACGTTTGATAGTGAGGTTAGATTCTGAACTTGTTGTATTACAGCTTAATAGAGTTTATGCCATTAGGAATCCTGTGTTATTAAGGTTGTTTTTGAGAGTGCGTCTCTTGGAACGTGAATTTGATTACATTGAATATCAACATATTCCAAGGTCTTTGAATACATTAGCAGATGCAATTGCTTCTCGAATGTTGGACAGACATTTACGATAATCATGCAAGTAAATTTAAAAACATTTCATCACATATGTTAAACAAGATAAGCCGGTAATAGTGATATATATAGATAGAAGTGTGTCAAAAAATATATACATCGTCTTCGATCATAGGTTGAAAACACCTTATGATCGGCAAAATGATAGTACAAAAAGTCAAAATGTCACATGTGACTACAAAAGTGACTAGTCAATCACTGGTGGTGCTCTCTGTATGACACCACTGCGCGGGCTACCTTACGCAAAAATCTCCTAAACGGTCCAGGGACCGCGACTACGAAGCGCTGAAGCCGGGTAGGAATGTCATCCATAGTAGTCTCAGGTATATCTGCCGTGAGACGCTCTAGATCATGCTCCAACTCAGCTAGTACTTCTGCAGCCGCGTCCTGTGGGGCCGGTACCGGTGCAGCTGGATGTAGTCTATCAAAAGGCCGGAGGTTGGCTGGACGCTGTGGACCAACATCTGCATTTTGAAAATTTTACTGTTAGTTTTGAGACGATATATATGAAAAATAAAAAATACATAATTAGAGAACTTGTGAAAATAAAAGTACCTCTGTCATCCCATTGTTCTCCCGGTGGAAGAACCATGTCCGGATCACCTCTAAAATCCACTCCGGCATACGGAAAGTCCTGTATCGAAAAAACCTGGTCCTCTAACCAGTGAAAATAACTATCTGAGAATCGAACCACTGTCGCACCCTCGTCAGGATGCCGGGCCATCACCGCAACCCATCGTATCAGCTTTGGCTCCCGAGGACCCAAGATATCAACAGTGAGTTGCTGAGGGATCAGCATTGGAACTCTCTCCAAGGCAAAGCTCACGACTAGAGGCCCATATCCAAAAGTCTTTAGTCGTCCGTTCTTTGCCTTGGTCAGTTGGCTCTTCATATGAGCCGACACAGCTTCACACCAGTTGAAAATGGTGCCTTGGTAACAGTCAATTGCCATCCGCATTTGGGATCCGGAAGCAATGTGTAAAGCGGCCGCGCCGCAAATTCTGGTAACCGTGAACGCTATGACTTTGAGTTCCGGCAAAGTGATGTGTTTTATCTCTATGCCTTTTGAATGGTGAGCCCCAGGTGTGCACCACTCGTCGCGGAGACTATCAAGGGATTGGCCACCCGGCCTAGTCCCCGCAAGACTGAGTTGCTCACCTCTGTTCGGCAAGCCAGTGAGAAAGTATACATCCGAGGGCTCTATCTCGAGCTGGTGCCCTCCTATGTAAAAGCATTGTTCTTGAACGTTCCATCGCTCAACCAGCCATTCCAAGAATCTTACCTGGCCCCTCATGCCCGGTATGGTCCAATATTTGTATAATCCGCATGCTCTTAGGGCATCCAGGGAAGGTTGATGATTTATTGCAACTTCATCATCCTCTACATGCTCTCTTTCTCTCCAATCTAACATGGTTAATACCCTGCACATCAAAAATAGCAATTAGAAATTGATTTGGGAATTTTTGGTGGTTTTTTGAGGGAGTTGGGGTTTTGAAATGCGCACTTCTCGGAAGACGCACCCCGGCTTTGTAGCACAGGGCGCCCGGACGCGGCTGGCCTGAAGGCGGGCCGCGTCTTCCGACCATTTTCCCGTATGAGAAAAAGTCGGGGGACGCGGGTCACCCGAAGGGCACCCGCGTCCGCCGAGAGGCGCATTCCAAAACCAAAACCCCCCAAAAAATGAAACTAAGACCTAAAAATTGATTCTAAACGGATAGAAATGCAGAGTAGGATGTGTAAAATACCTGGATAAGACGGCGTTCGATTCCGACGGTCGGATTTTCCGCAGCGACCACGGGAAGTTTCTTGTCAAAAGCTCCTTTTTCAACCTCAACAGTGAAACGGTAAAAATGACATGGTAAAAGGTCTTTTTATAGGTTTTTTGGATGAATTAGTTCATTTTTTACCATGAAAAGATGTTTTTCGATGTATTTTTGCCTATTTTAAACAGGTATGAGTAATGTGTTGCTTTTGTGCAGGACAAAGGGGTTTCGAGGGAAATTGTAATTTTTCACAAACAAAAATATCAGAGTCATCTTTTAAGCCCTTTTCTGACTCCTAAAACATGAAAAGATCGCCGAGCGTTTCTTTTACACTCGTTAAAACGGAATTAAAAGACGGTCCCCTTTTAGCTCTTTTCTGACCGCAAAATCAGGAAAAGATTGCCGGGTTTTTGTCGTTTCGAACTCGATAAGGAAATAAAACGACGTGTCCTTGATCGCTTTTTACTTTTCAGGTCAACGACACTATTATGAAAGTACTCCTTGGTCGCAAGATCAAGCGGTTCCCCCAGGTATTATTTTATACTTTTTCGGGCTTGAGGGACACAAATATACGAAAAAGTTCAACGTGGAGTCTCCTTTTGTTTTTTCAGACTCTCTAAAAATGAAAAATGCCGAGTTTCTCCTATACTGGGCTCGTTAAACTTTTACAGTAAAGGACCTGTTCAATTACAAACAGGAACGAACCACTCCTTCCTAGGGTTCGAATTTAAACTAGGTTGGACTTGTCCGAAGGATGAGCTTATAATCAAGCATATGTTATCCTCCTCAAGCTTGTTAAAAATAAAGAGGTACTTGCCAGAAATGGTGGGGGAAAAGAGAGAAGAATGAACCTGTTTGTTACCTTTTGTCTCAAAAGAAACTTTATTACCACTCTTGAACACGACACTTTTCATTCACCTGGGTTGGGAAATCTTTTACCTCACAGTTGACCAAACCACTTTGAAAGTCTTTAACCGGGTTCCGGGGATTAACTTTGAGTTATTCGTCACCAAGCCATCTGTCGTGTCGTTATGTGTTCAAGAGGTCTGCAAGCAAAAACTTTCATCTGCAAAATACTTGTCATCCATTTGACCATCCCTGAGTCAGTCCTTACAACAACATTTCTTCAACTTGAACAATGATTTCGTGTTGCGGGCTTGCCTGCAACGGGTCGCTTTCTATCGACATCGACACATTATCTAGAAAGATGACTTAGGAATCGACAGCACCTTGAAGTCTGCATGCATCAATGGCAGGTTTCTCGCCTTTGACGTCAGTTTACATCATTGACTTTCGATCAAAGGATTCCGTGAAGTGTTCGACATCAAAACATCTATTCACATTTCACGGGTTGTGCTTGGTACTTTGAGAACCATTGACATTACTGGTGGTTTCTCTCACGCTTGTTAACAGTTTGCATCATCGACTGGTAATCAAGTGGTTTCTAACATGTTCGACATCGAATCATTTAATCACATGGCTAGAATCGTACCAATTCGGGAAGTAGAAGTGAAGACCCTGGATCTAGTTTCTACCATCCAGGCTGCGAGGAGTTTTGTATTCATTATCTATGTAGACTAATCATAAACAGATGGCTGCGTCCATACTGTGTCTACAAAAGTCTATAAAAATGATGTACTGCAAGATCATTCCTGTATCAGAATAGTTAGTCCATTAGTTAAAGTTTTGAATCTGAGTATGGGAATGCCTACCTCAGTGATGATATAATCTTATACATGTATTTTGTGTTGAAAATTGCAGGTTCCAACCAGGTCATCCACAAGACAATCCTTGAAATGATAAAGCGCTTCACCCTTCCTAGAATTACAAAACCCTAAATCTATTCCAGGCTTCGCACTTTAGGGGGCAATCTGTTACACTAAAAAATGTCACCATGACCACTTACAGTTAGTATGGCTCAAATCAACAGTCATGCTACCCTCTTAGGCAAGTCTTATGCCTCTGCTATCCATCTCAAACTCAAAGAAGAGAGAAAGTCTTGTCAAAAATATGTTTATCTCTGGGGTCGCAGGTTCTCTCTAGCCTTACCTGCGGGGACGCTCACAATGTTCACAAAAGGTGCGTCCTTGGACGCTCTGTATGTTAAGGGACAGGTGCGTCCTTCTGTAAAAGGCAAAATGCGCGAGTTTCATCTTAAAAAAGTTACTTGTGGTTACTTCTAGAACTTTCTAGAGGTCGGTTTGATGAATTGGATGCGCCTCCAGTTGGTTTATGTATCTCTATTAAGGAGGAACTTATCCCATCAATAAGGGAGCTATCCCACCCAAAGAGGGGGATTATCCCATTGATGGTGGACCTGAATAACCTCTTTACAGCACTATAAATAAAGACATTGAGCCAGAGGGAGGGGAGGTTGGAGCTATACATTTTCTTTGGGTAAATGCTGCAGGAATTAGGACTCCCATTTAGAACCTTGTGAGGAGAGATTGTCTTTGCTTGATTCTACTTGGAAGTGGGTGAGCTTTGTCAAAGTAGAGGAAAACCCTTGATGGACCCTGGGAGGAACTTGCACAACACCAAGGCCAGGTTGTAAGAGTTTCTTTGTTTCGTTATTAATACAAACTGGTTTATTTTTCTCAATAGCTTGTGTTAATGAGTTATTTCATGTGTTCCTTGGTCTGCATGTTGAATATATGTTTTATTATATGAAATGCAAGTGCTTGGTAATTGTTTGATTGTTTGTGGTTGCAGGAATTGACTTGAAGGAGGAGCTCATCCGGATCGGCAAGGACGGACTACAACAACCGCGTTTTGGAATAAGGTAAGCCTAAACACTTGTAGTTTTCATGTTTTAAAAGGTATATTTAGAGAAAGATCACTCCATTTTGTCTTGTTTGTCGCTAGAGAGTTTAGACTCCTAGGGAGGTCAGTTGTGTCCGCACAAACGACTTTTTCCGCCACGACACTTGGACAAGCATCATTCCTTCCATTCATCCATTTGCAATAATAAGTTGAATTTATATGTTACTGGGCATCTCCGAGCTACAACCTAGGAGAGTTTCTTCGAATCCTAACATAATTGGCGCCGTTTCCGGGGAGAGGAGATTGAAGCTCAGCTTCCCTGGGAGAATGACACAGATCCAGCTTTGATGATAGACAAAGCTCGGACACATTTCTGGTTGTAATCATCTATCTGGCGACTCTACTGGAGGACCAACCTTTGGCGACTCCACATTACAGTTTTGGCTCAATTTGTGAGGCATACCCGGAGAAATCCTCAGAAATCACCAGCTGACCCAGTGCCTGAACCTGAGAGGATTGTTAAGCAAAAAAAGATCATTCAGAAAGGAGCATCAGGATCAGGTAAGCCTAAACAATCTTATGTATCTCTATAAGAGAGGCTTGTAACTGAGCATGTACATTTTGAAGATATAGAGCCTAGCATTGTTAGTGAAGAAATACCCTCGGAGATTCATAAAGCTCCTTGTTCATTAAATTCCCCTTTGGATCTCAGTCCAAAGAGAATCTCCCACACAGTACATCATATTCCTTTATCCCTGTCATTTATTTCACAGCTCCCTACCTTTCAAACTGCCAATGTTCTTCCACCTACCCTAGTCATGGTAGGCCCACAAGCTCCTACTAAGATGGAAAGAATCATAGCTGCTAGGTATGGACCCCTGGTCCTGCCTATTCCTTTGAATGCCATGCCTACAGGAGAATACCAGAAATACATGCCTAAATTCACTGGTACAAAAGGAGTAACAGCTGAAGAACACCTTGAATCTTTTTATAGTTATGCTGATAACCTTCATATTAGTGAAGACGATGTGTGGATGAGAGTGTTTGTCCAAAGCCTTGATGGAGAGGCTAGAAAGTGGTTTAGAGAGTTGACCCCTAGGTCCATTGCAGACATTGAAGCATTAGATGATGTGTTTTTAAAGCATTAGGGAGATAAGAAAGACTTGTTATACTACCATATGAAGTTTGGCAACCCCAAGAGGGAAAAAGGGGAATCATTGTCTGATTTTAATAAAAGGTTTAATCGTATGTATAGCAAGATACCAGCTGAAGTGAAGCCTACCCCCACCTCTGCAAAACTCACCTATGCTAATTCATTTGACTCTAACTTTTTCCTACTGTTGAGAGAAAGAAGATGTGCCACGCTGGCTGAAATGCAAGACGCAGCCCTAGAGGTAGAATCTAATATCATGGCTATAGAAAAACTCAAAGGTCATGCTGACAGAAGAAGGTAGAGAGGTGAAGCTTCCACCTCTTCTTCACCCTCAGAGCCCAAATTAGATAAAATGACTAAGATGATAGAGTCATTGGCTGTTGAGATATCCAAGCTGAAGGTTGAGCAGAGTTCTGGGAAGGCAAGGTTGCCTAATTCATTTGCTCCTAGAAATCCAAGTTCCTTCAGAAGAGCAAATGAACAATTGTAGATTATTCAACAAGGCAAAGAAGCTGGTGAAGAACACAGAGTTAAGACTCCTTTTCAGAACGTAGTCATGAAGGAGGAACAGTTCGATGAAGAGGATGAGATTCACTACATGGAAGATAAGGGCAATGCTGCCTTTCTAACATTAGCTATCTACGAAGAATCATTACTCCAGGAACAGACCAATCAAGTGTGGGACAGAGAAGCTGTTCTGCAGACTGATGAACAACAAAGGTATAATTTGAGGTCGAGAACGAGTAATGTCAAGGAGAATCCTACCCAAAGAGCTGTTGTCCCCACAGAGCAGCAGATCAGTAGACAGAAAAAGCCAGCAGCTGATCCAGTCATCCCCAAAGCTCCAGCTCAAGAGGTAAGAGGCCCTGACAAGTTCCCTTCCCCTTTCAGTTTTGAATTAGAAGTCCAGAAGTTAAAAATATCTGTGCCCCTGATAGAACTTGCAAAGAGTGAGGTATTTAGAAAGCCTATCCTTGATGCCCTTGAGCTAAAATCCTCACAAGACTCCAATGACTACGTAAATTTGCAAGATGATAAACCTGCAGTCGTTCTTAGCCCAATGACTGAACCTTCTGATAACAGCTCCCCATCATTCTATGTCTCCTTGACCATTCATGACAAAACCCTCCATAACCGCCTGCTGGACACCGGTGCCAGCCATAATTTGATGTCTAAAGCACTCATGGAAGAGTTAGGCCTTGACATTACCAGACCTTATCATGATCTATTCTCCTTTGATTCAAGAAAGGTAAAATGTCTGGGATTAATCAAAGATTTGGCTATTACCCTAACTTAGTTGCCCATGAAGAGCATGATGATGGATATTGTGGTGGTAGATGTTCCCCCTAAGTTTGGTATGCTACTTTCTAGAGGGTGGATTAAGAGGTTGGGTGGAACATTACAAAATGATTTATCTTATGCCACTCTCCCAGTTTTTGGAGGGGAGAGCAGGAGATTGTACAGAGAAGCACAGTTGGCCTACATCATCAGTGATGAGAAGAATCCTACTAATCATCCCATCTATGCTGTGGACACTGATTTTGGAGCATGCATTCTCCAAATTGAAGAATCCCAGAAGGCCTCATTACAACTCAAGAAACTAATAGGCCAGGCCATGGAAGAGTAAGGAAGTCAGGTTTGGGAGATGTTCTTTGATGGAGCATGTTCAAGGGAAACTGCAAGAGCAGGAGTGGTGTTGACTTTCAAGCTGACTTTTCAGGTCACCAACAATATAGCAGAGTATGAGGCTCTGATATTGGGCCTAAACGCAACTAAAGACAGAGGAATCAGAAACCTAAAGGTGTTTGGAGATGCTGATCTCATCATTCAGCAAGTGAACAAAACATTTCAAGAAAAGCACCCGAGGCTGAAAGCATATAGAGATGAGGTATGGAGACTCAAATATTCTTTTAATAGTTTTTGTATCTCATATATCCCTAGAGTAAGAAATTAGCTTGATGATTCCCTTGTTGTGTCTGCAAGCATGTTTATCCCTCCCATGCCCCCCAGACTGGTTTATGAAGTCCAAGTAAAATATAGACCATCATTGCCTGATAATGTCCAGCACTGGAAAGTCTTTGAGGATGATGATGAAGTAAATAGGTTTCTTCAAATCATTGATGAATTCTCTGAAATGTAAATTGACCAAGAGAATGAAGCCTTGGAAGAAAGTCCCCAATCCTAGCTAAAGAGTAGAATTGGAAAAGATAGCGTTGTCCAGCTGCCCAACAATCATATACCTAAAGGCCTAGTTCCCTTAGAAAAGTTGTTTGACTAGAATGATGTGCCTTATAAGGCTGCCCAAAAGGAAGATCAATCTGTAGTCCATAAGCATAACATAGGGAGTCCAGATCATCCAAAGTTTATAAATATGTCCACCCATTTGTCTGCTGCCCAAAGTTTTGAATACTGCACCTTGATGAAGCAGTTTGTTGATGTCTTTGCCTGGGAGTTGTTATATACCTAGGGGGGATAATATGGGGTACAAAGGGAGGTACCCAAGGGAATAATGTAATAATGGGATGGGCCATAGTAATAAATAAGGTGGTTAACCCGTATCATGTAAGGGACCACAAGTAGTTAGTAATAATGTAATGGGCCCATGGTATTAGATAGATGGTATTGAGGGAACCATGATAATGACCCATGGTATTATATGTATGAGGCCTATATAGAGGCTAGAGACTCCACATTGAGAGGTGTCAAGGATTTATGTATGAACAGGCATATGGCTTGTGGAGTGCTCTCCTTCCTTAAGGAGTGAATGTATGGTGTTGCCCTACCTTAAGGGTTTGATTAATAAAGTGAAGCATTTCTATCCTATTCAAATCTTGTTATTCTTGGGTTTATTTCTATCATATTATATTTTCAGTTCAGATCTATAACAAGTGGTATCAGAGCTATAACAAATGGTATCAGAGCACTCTCTTGGGCCAAAGTTATATACCTTAAGGTATATAACTCTTGTCATAGCTCTGATACCACTTGTCATAGCTCCGATACCACTTGTTATAGATCTGAACTAAAAATATAATATGATAGAAATAAACCCAAGAATAACAAGATTTGAATAGGATAGAAATGCTTCACTTTATTAATCAAACCCTTAAAGTAGGGCAACACCATACATTCACTCCTTAAGGAAGGAGAACACTCCACAAGCCATATGCCTGTTCATACAATATTCCTTGACACCTCTCAATGTGGAGTCTCTAGCATCTATATAGGCCTCATACATACAATACCATGGGTCATTACCATGGTTCCCTCAATACCATCTATCTAATACCATGGGCCCATTACATTATTACTAACTACTTTGGTCCCTTACATGATACGGGTTAACCACCTTATTTATTACTATGGCCCATCCCATTATTACATTATTCCCTTGGGTACCTTCCTTTGTACCCCATATTATCCCTAGGTATATAACACCTTATATTATTCCAGCTAAGGACCCATCCCACCATTACTATTCATAGTCCCTCTGGGTTTGCATATGATCCATAGTCTCTCTGAAAAGGTTTTCTCTGGATGCTTTGGGTTGATGAATGCTAGAGAAACCTTTCAGAGAGCTATGGATATAGTGTTTGTAGGAGAGAAGGATAAGTTTGTCCTCATCTACCTTGATGATATAACAGTATACTCTAGCACCCATCAAGACCATCTGCAGCACCTGAAGAAAGTGTTTCTAAAATGCAGAAGGTTTGGGATATCAGTCAATCCTAAAAAGTCACAGTTCGCTTTAGAAGAGGTCAGGTTGTTAGGACACATTGCCTCTACTGCTGGTGTCAAAATTGACCCAGAAAGAGTGAGAGCAATACAGACCTTTTCTGTCCCCAGATCAAAGAAGGACATCCAGTATTTTCTAAGAAAAATAAATTTTGTAAGGAGGTTTATTCCAAATTTTGCAGAACTTGTCAAACACATCACCTCCATGTTGAAGAAGGGGTCAGAAATCAAATGGATTGATGCAACAAGAAGATCTTTTGAATCCATCAAGAGAGCCATTATGGAAGCTCCTACTTTGATCAGCCTAGACTATGGCAAGGAGTTCCATATATTTTCGTTTGCCTCAAATGACACCCTCGCAGCAGTTCTATTGCAGAAAGATGATGAAGGTTCAGAACATCTGGTGGCATTCTTCAGCAAAACCTTAAGGGATGCTGAGCTGAGGTATGACATTATAGAAAAACAGGACTATGCTCTTATCAAATCTTTGAAAGCTTTCAGAATATACATTCTACACTCCAAGGTAATTGCATATGTGCCCTCTGCTTCAGTAAAGGATGTCCTAACGCAGCTAGATGTTGATGGAAGAAGGGCTAAATGGATTACAAAACTAATTGAATTCAACATAGAGCTGAAGCCCACCAAGCTGGTCAGAGGACAGGGCCTTGCCAAATTGATGGTTGAAGAAAATTGCAGGATTCTAGACATAATTATTATAAGCATAATTTTAGAAGATGGACAGACAGAAGAAACAACTAAACAACGGCAGAACCACTCAGTGGAAAAAAGTTTAGCTTCGTGTGAATGGTATTCTGAAATAGTTCATTTTTTGTTGAAGCTAGAAGTCCCTCCAGGCCTAAGTGCAAGCCAAGCTAGAACTATCAAGCTTAGGGCAGCCAAATATTGCATTCATGAAGACCTGATCTACTCGAGGGATCCATCTAGAATCCTTCTAAAATGTCTGGACAAAGAACAATCCATGGAGGTCATGCATCAATTTCATTCCAGCATTTGTAGAGGACATCACTACTGGAAAACCACATCCCACAAGATCCTCAGAGCTGGGTATTACTAGCCCACTTTGTTTTCTGATGTCTTTTCATTTATAAAGTCTTGTGACAAGTGCCAGAGGTTTGAGGGAAAGCAACAGTTGAAGTCCTTGCCTTTGAAACCAATACATGCTAGCGGTCCTTTTCAACAGTGGGGTTTGGATTTCATTAGAGAAATCAATCCACATTCCAGTGGCCAGCACAAATGGATCTTTTTAGCGACTGATTATTTCACCAAATGGATTGAGGCCATCCCTACAAGAAAATCTGATCATCATGTGATCATAAAGTTCTTGACAGAGAATATCTTCACCAGGTTTGGCTACCCACATAAATTAGTTACATACAATGCAACAGCCTTCAGGGCAAAAAAGTTGGTGGACATGTGTGACTCAATGGGCATTAAGCTAGTTCATTCCACCTCATATACCCTCAAGGTAATGGTCTAGAAGAATCTTCCAACAAGAGCCTGATAAGGATAATTAAAACGTTGCTGGAAGACAACAAAAGGAATTGGGATTCCAAGCTTAAGTATGCATTATGGGCTGATAGGGTGACCACCAAGAAATCCACAAGGAATTCCCCATTCAAGATGGTATATGGCACTGATGCCATATTCCAAATTCAATTAATAATCCCTGTGGCTAAGTTTTTGCAGGAAGAGAAGAATGAGGAAGAGGACATGGAAAAAAAGGATCACTGACTTGGAAAAAGTACATCAGATCTGGGATCAGCTGGTTGAGAAGTCTGCAGCACATCAAAAGAGAATAAAGGAAGCCTTTGACAGGAAGGTAAAGATAGATAGTTTTCAGGTTGGAGACTTGGTTCTTAAGTGGGATGCACTGAAAGAGAAGAAAGGAAATCATGGAAAGTTTGATGATCTGTGGACTGGACCTTTTGTCATCACTCAGATTCAGGGGAACAATACCTTCATGCTGCAAAGTGTGGAAGGAGAAACAGTTTTTGATGGCCCAATTAATGGGTGGTTTTTGAAAATTTATACTGTTTAAGGTCTTCAAGCCTTAATGCTATAAATATGTTGTTTCATTAGGTTTTAGCGTAGGCTTAATTAGACTCCATGCCCAATGGAACACTAGGAAATTTTGCTAATCTGGTTTTTGTAGGAAAGGCAATGGTCTGCAGTTCTTGAGACCCCACAGCGAGGATCTCATCCCCAGAAGGAGCCAGTGTTAGCTCTGCTACATAACTATGGTTTTTGAAGGGCAGGGATGAGCTTGGTTGGATTGATCATGCTCAAAGAAGGCTCATAGTGGTCATTCTCCCTTCCCTCCCTCACTCCGCTTATTCTCCTTCACCTCTATTACCTCTGTTTTTCTCTAAACCTGTTACAAACCCCCTCCCACTTTAAGCCCCGAGCGCAAAGGACTAAAAACTACCATAAAACCTTATCCATATAACCCCGCACGCTCATAAACCCCTCTTTTAATCACAATTGTTGATTTCCTCCTGCCGATCCAATGGCTTCCAGCGTGCCTGATAAAGAAACCTGCGTGATTATATCCCCACCGTCCGATCATCTTTTCCAAGATCGGACGCCCTTCGCACTTATCGTGCCCACAAAGTGATGGAATGTTAGCGCGTGATGAAGAGTGGTTTTTCTCTCTCATCTGCCCCTACGTGTCATGCGCTGAATGGGATCACGCGCCCTCGTCCTTTTATCGCCCAATGCCCAAAGACAGTGCGATCAATACCACTTACCGCTTAACTTATCCGTCTCCGCCTGATAACGGCCGCGCACCTTCGCCGCCCGATCACTGTTAGATCTGTCCGCCCAATATCTAACGGCCCACATTCATCCCGCTCCCATCTATTCTGATATCCTCCACCAAGCCATACTTGTTGTCTATTCTCCCGATCCGACGGCCTACCTTCCCCCCTCATTCAACTCGTCCACTCGCCATGCAGTCCACGTCCCTTGACCGTTCCGTGTGCCCGAAGGATGAAGGTGACCGGCTTACCAGTACCAGTCACAGTTGCTCCTCAACAACCATATTTAACAAACAGTATGGCCAAAGGGAAAAAGGACAGAGCACGATCATGTAACTGCACTTAGAAGTTATGGAACTCCAATGATACGAATACTCTAGCTGCTTGAGAGGATAGTAGAGCACCTGAAAAGATCAGATTCATCCACTGAAGCAAGAAAACACACTCAGAGACTCCATCAGGCAGTTAAATGCAGTTGGTGGTCAATTATGACCCCTCCATACCTAAAACGGCCAAGTGCCTTTGTAATGAAACTCTATATATACCCAAAAACAAGATGTAATCAGGGTTGATGGTTGATGTTTTGATGTAAGGTTCAACTTCTGGAGACTGTAACTATTTTGACACTTGTAGCGTCTCGTCTTCATTTTCAGCTAATACAAGCTTCTTTTGTTGTTAACTGCTCACTTTCCATTTCTCTTCTGTTCCAAGCTGTGCCTGATATGCTGTATTCTTGAGCTCTTGATGTTTAGCATTAGAGTAGCTATCATCCTATCTCTGTGTTAAAATCTTGTATGTATCATTGAATAAGTTATTCAGGTTTCTCTTCATCTAGTGCTAGAGAGTTGTCATCGTATCTGTGTATTACTAGACTAGATTTGTAGACTTCTTTACTGGTTGCAGCCGGCCATCACATGGTCTTGTGCATCTGCTGGTGTGGTCAGTATTCTCCATATTCACCCAATCCTTAAACTGTGAGTAGTTGATGGTCTAAAGCCTTGTAGTCTGGGGGTGTTCACGCATGTCTGGAGTGAAACAAAGTAGAAATGGTTACCTGGCTTGGACAAGCATCATTCCTTCCATTCATCCATTTGCAACAATAAGTTGAATTTATATGTTACCAGGCATCTCCGAGCTACAACCTAGGAGAGCTTCTTGGAATCCTAACAAATCCTACCACTCACAACTATAAAGATGGAAGTGTTGTTGCCCCTAGCCTTCCACAACCTATAAGGTTGACACCACAACAATTGGAAGAAAAAAGAGCAAAAGGGCTTTGTTACAGTTGTGATAGAAAATACACTAAAGGTCATAAGTGTGCTAAGAAGAAATTATTCTACATAGATTATGAAGAGGAGGAAGAAAAGGAACAAGAAATGTCAAAAGAAGAGGATATACTCCAGGAACAAACCCTAGATAAAGAAGTAATGAATCTGACCATATCTTGTAATGCATTGGCTGGAATTACCACTCCTCAAACTATCAAGATAAGACATATCAAGAAGAAAAAGGTAATAGTGTTGATTGATTCAGGAAGTACCCACAATTTTATTCATTGTAAGATAGAAAAAGAATTGAATTGCTTCCTATATCCAGCACCGGAGTGTCAAGTGATGGTTGCAAGTGGAGGAACCATAAATTTCTCTGGAAAGTGCCATAATATCAAGCTATCCATGGGAGAATATGTATTGAATAGCCCAATGCTTTCCATTCCGATGGGAGGTGCTGATGTTGTACTAGGAGTCCAATGGCTACAATCCTTAGGTATAATAGCTTTTAATTTTCATGAAATTTTCTGCGGAAGGAAAGGAAGTTGAATTAAGGGGTATTGTAGGGAAACCGGGAAAGATAATCAGCTCTAACAGCATGAGAAAGCTTCTAAAAAAGGAACAACGAGGTGTAATTGCACAATTATGTTCACTAGATGTTTCCACATCGAAATCATCTATTTCTCTAGATCTCCAAAAAGTCTTGGACAATCATTCCAAGGTATTTGAGACTCCCAATGGTCTCCCACTTATTCATGATCATGATCATGATATTCATTTGATTCTACGAAGTTTTCCTCCAAACATCAGGCCATACAGATATCCCTATGCACAAAAGAGTGAAATTGAGCGTATGGTTGCAAAAGTGCTAGAAGATGGTATAATTCAACCTAGTCAAAGTTCTTTCTCTTCTCCAGTAGTATTGGTGCAAAAGAAGGATGGATCATGGCGCATTTCTGGATTATAGGGAGCTCAACAAGCTCACTATTAAATATAAGTTTCCCATTCCTGTCATTGATGAACTATTGGATGAATTGCATGGATCAATTTACTTCGCCAGTTGGATCCTCGTTCAGGATATCATCAAATCAGAATGAAGACTGAAGACATTCCCAAAAATCATTTAGAACTCATGAGGGTCATTATGAATTTTTGGTCATGCCTTTTGGCCTTACCAATGCACCTTCTACATTTCAAGGTTCGATAAATTCCATTTTCAAACCCTTCCTTAGAAAATTTGCTTTAGTATTTTTTGATGATATACTAATCTACATCAAGTCTTGGAAGGATCATGTTGAACATGTTGACAGGGTGCTACAACTATTGGAGGAGAAACAATTATATGAAAAAAGATCCAAATGTTTCTTTGGAGTACAAGAGGTGGAATATCTCGGTCATATTGTATCTCATGAAGGAGTTAAGGTAGACCCTAGAAAAATTAAAGCCATTAAGGAATGTAAAATCCCCACATCCATAAAGCATCTACGAAGCTTTCTCGGGTTGACAGGGTATTATCGCAAGTTTGTTAAGAACTATGGGAGAATAGCAGCACCTCTAACAACATTATTGAAGAAAGATGCATTTTCATGGACTCCAGAAGCAACAAAGGCCTTCGAACATCTTAAAGAGGCAATGTGCCAAGCACCGGTCTTAGCTACACAAAACTTCACAAAAACCTTTATTGTGGAATGTGATGCTTCAAGAAATGGAATTGGTGTTGTTTTAATGCAAGATGAAAGCCCCATTGCTTTCAAAACTCACCCAATTAAGGGAAAGTTTTTACACAAAGCTATTTATGAGAAGGAAATGTTGGCAATACTAAATGCACTTAATAAATGGTGACCCTACCTAATGGGAAGACAATTCAAGGTAAAAACGGATCATGATAGCCTTAAATACTTTTTAGAACAAAGATTATCCTCTGAAGAACAACAAAAATGGGTCACAAAGATGTTGGGTTATGACTTTGAAATCATCTATAAAAAAGGGAAGCAAATATTTGTGGCAGATGCACTCTCAAGAAAGGATGAGGATGTGGAAGCATTGTTGTGCACTATTTCTATTATCCAACCATATTGGATAAACGAAGCAACGGAGGAATGGAAGAATGACGAAGAAGTGTGGGCACTTATTAGAAAGTTACAACAAGACTCCAGTACATCTGATACATTTAGCTAGAAAAATGATTCGTTATGGTACAAGTATCGCTTGTACCTCTGTAAGAATTCCCAACTCAAACAAAAGATTCTTATGGAATTGCACACTTCTCCCTTAGGAGGGCACTCAAGATTTTTAAAAACTTACCACAGGGTTAAGAAGGAATTTTTTTGGGATGGCCTTAAATCGGATATTCAAAAGTTTGTGGCAGAATGTTTGGTTTGCCAACAAAATAAATTTGAAACAATTAAGACCCTAGGTATATTACAACCTTTATCCATTCCAAGCCGACGTTGGGAGGAGGTTTCAATGGATTTTATCACAGGTTTACCCAAGTCTGAGGGAAAGAGTGTCATCATGGTGGTAGTTGACAGACTTACCAAGTATGCACACTTTTGTGCATTATCACATCCATTTAAAGCCAGTACCGTTTCTAATGCATTTATGGAAACAATTCAAAAGCTACATGGAAACCCAAATATTATTGTAAGTGATAGAGATCCCATTTTCATTGGAAAATTTTGGATAGAATTATTTTCTTGTCTTGGTACTCAGTTAGCTCATAGCTCATCTTATCATCCTCAATCTGATGGGAAAACTGAGATAGTAAACAAATGTTTGGAAGGATATCTTCATTGCTTTGTATCTGATAAACAGACACAATGGGTCAAATGGTTGCCTCTAGCTGAATGGTGGTATAACACTTCCTACCATACTGCAACAAAAATGACCCCATTTATGGCACTCTATGGATATCAGCCACCATCCATCACATCATATTTAAGAAAAAATTATAAGGTTCAAGCAGTGGAGCATCACATCGATCATCAACAACAAATTATCCAACTCTTAAAGGATAACCTCGTGTTGGCGCAAAATAGAATGAAACAATAGGCAGATCAACATCACAGTGAAAGAATTTTTGATGTAGGTGACTGGGTATTCCTGCGGCTACAACCATATGAACAAATGTCCTGCAGCTTCTCGTATGCACCCAGTTTTCCATGTTTCATATTTAAAGAAGGCTATAGGCGACAAGCTCCCAGTTCAAACAATATTTCTAGAACTTGACGAGGAAGGAAAATTTATATTGGAACTGGAAGCAGTCACAGAAAGAAGAACTCGACAGCTACGAAATCGATCAATTTTTGAGTATCTCATCAAGTGGAAGAACTTATCCACTGAAGATTCCACATGGGAGGATGAGAATTTTATATAGAAGCATCTAGAACTATCCACCTTGAAAGAATAAATATGGATGAAAAATAATAGAATGATCCACTTTGGTCATATGTCCCCAATTTTGGAGGGTTTTGCTCCCCAAATTTTTTTACTAAATGAGGTAAGGAAATTTTTATTCTGCATTCTCCCTAGAGTATCATTTAGCATTGCCTAGAAATTTTCCTTTCAAACTAATTTTCAAATAGTCATTTTGGTCATTTCTTATAATTTTAGACTTGTTCTACAAAATTGTATCCTCTACCAAATTTGACTAAAGCATCTAATGCTAAATATTTTATATAAGGTAGGACCTATTCGTTTTCCTGATCTAACATGGAAGGCTCCTAGAATTTTAGATTGTCCACCTTCATCATTGAGTAAATGCACATGTTTGGGGATAGAGTGAGTCTATAGGAATTATCTCCCACCTTTTTCAATATCTCAAAAGGACCATATCACAGAGAATTGATTTTCTTGCGTAGAGCTTAAAGACTTTATTTATTCAATTGTAGCAATAGTCTGTCTCCCACCTTGAATAAATTCTATGTTCTATGTTGATCATCCTTAGCCTTGTATTTTTCAAGTGACTTCTTCAATGTCTCATGTATTTGTAGATGGATATGCTTGATTTTTTCATCAAATTTATCTACCACTAAAGAATCCATTTTAAGATCCTCCCTCACTCATCCTTTCTTTCCATGTGTAATAACCAAAGGTGAAGGTGGAAACATATCTTAAACAAGTTTCAAATCGTGATTTACCAATAGGATTTGTTGATGTGTTTCTATGTCACAAATTAGATAGAGAGATTGTACGACAACAAGATTTCAATCAAATTTAAATTTTCAAATCTTCTTCACAGAATCCTAACAAGTATGGTTTTTACTTTGGAAATAAAGAAGAGAAAAAAAAAAGATACTAGAGAGAGAGAAATTTATCTTGTTCATCTTCTCATTGGATAGCCCTATATCTTATCTTCATCCAATATTTTATAGAATAAAAATGAAAGTCCATATTCCAAATATATCACTATTTTCCCCCACATATCTCCATAACTTCCTTTTATCATTATTTCCATAAATTTCATATAATTCATATTTTTCCATTATTGTAACTATATATTATTTCATGCGAAATTACCTTTTGTGTTCTCCCTTTTTACTTGTTCATTTTCCAAGTTGTGCAAAAGTATTCCCCCACTTCATATTCCTTTGCACAAAACTATTTATTAAATTCTATACTTAACCATTTTCAAGGATGTGTGGCCTCCGCACAACCTTAACCTCCTCACAAACCACAACCCTTTCCTCTACACATTCCATTCTCCACACATAACCAATTATTATATTCTATGCATAAGCATTTTCAAGGTTGTGCAACCTTCAAATAACCTGATCCTCCACAAAAACCACAACCCTTTCCTTTGCGCAACATTGTGTTTGCACCCCCTAACTTCCACACACCTTTTCTATGCACTTGTCTCACACTCTTGTTGATATTTTTTCTCATCAAGGGAATATAAACCAATATTGAGAAAAACTCTTGCGAGGAACAAGAAAGTATCTCCTCATTTTTATAGAGTTGGTACTCCTTTTTCAATATGTGGAATATTATCATATATGTTTTCTAATGAACGCAATGTGTGAGTGCTAAAAAGCAAATGAGAACAAGTCTTGCAACAGGGATCTTATAGAAGAAATTTTTTTTTTTGTAGCAATAGGAGAATAAATATATATAAATAAATATGAATGTAAAGAATTTTCATCTACTAGGTTTTATTTCAATATATATCTTTTCTTCCTTTTAAAATATTCTAAATCCAATATTAGCTATGACTTTACAAGATGAAATCAGGGTGAAGATGGATAGGTCATCAAAGAAATAAATAAATGTTAATTGAATGATTCATTTCAAGGAACAAATTCATTCATACATTTATGAGGAAATATATCTAAAACAAAACAAAATACAAAGTAAAATGATGGTGTAGATTGTCAAATAACTATAGAATTGCTTCATACATTCTAAGATCTTAAGAACATTGATGGAAAATCACATTTTTCCATACATCTTTGGAAATTAAAGTTTAGAACCACAAATGACATGTCGTGCAGGAAATAGCTCCCTGTGAGAGGAAAAATACTTGTACAGTATCCATCCCTAAGGGACCTGTACTAGACTCTTGTCGACCATATGATCAAAAGTTATTTTAAAAAATGAAAAAATTTGCAGTCAAGAATCATCTTTACAAATATATAAGATAATTTATTAAGCTGGATGATTAATGACCTAGAAAAATGAAAGGGAATTGCTTAGAGAGAAATAAAAGAACACCCATAAAATTGCAAATGGAATGTGTACATAAGAAGATCCATCACCATATAACTTCATAAATGTGTGATAGCATTAAAGTAGTTCTTTCAATAAAATCATGATGTGACAAGTTTAACAATGTTTGAGACTTAGAGAAGTTGTAATTAAACTACATTCACATTTTACAAGATAGGGATATTATTCCCATATCATGAAAGTTTTCAGAGGAAATGGAAGACACATCATCAATCCTAGATTAATCTAGTTGCTTAGCGTATCTAGAATAATCCATCGTAAATAAATATGAAAAGAAGAATATGAAAGGGAAATTAAAGCCAGTTGATTCACAAAACTCTTTGAAAGGAAATTGTTTCCTTTAGCAGAAATCCACTAGAGAAAATGTTATCAATAAAATCCCAGTAATCAAAAGATTAGAGTCTCCTCTTTTCTCTTTTTCTCTTGTCTTATGTCTTCAATGTGCTTGGCATATTCCTTATATTCTTCTCTTTTTCTTTGTAGTTTCTTTACAATTAGGTTGTTGCATTTTGTTTCAATTGAGAAAAGAACCATTTTTAGTAATATACAATTAGAAATTAATTTTTCAAGCTAAGTATCGCTTCATATATCTCAGATTTTCCTTTTTAAAAATGATTTTAAAAAATAATTTGGTGAGAGGATTGAAATTGGTCTCAACTGTTATTTTAATTCTTCAAGTTGATTTCTATATTTTTTTTCGCTTGGATACTATTCACAACATGTACTTTGTTCTTGATGGGCCTCAGTATTGCAACAGGGATGTTGCAACTCCTAGGGCTACCAACTTTACTTTATCAACCTGGGTTTTTGTAAAAACTTGGAGTTGATAGTGTTATATACATAGCAGATGCAACATTCTACTCATGTCACTTCTCAACTGGGGCGCTAGACCACTAGGGTCCTAGACCAGTCTTCTATTGCCTAGAAGGGGTCTAAACACTGACAGTGAATGTAAAGCTAGTTATAATGCAGGAAAGTAATTGCTTGCCTATTTAGGAAATGAAAGGTGATGAATGATAAATGTTATCGAATGCCATAAATCATCTATCTAGGAAATAACCCAAATTACTTGTAGAAAATAACTAGGCTAGCTGCGAAATTGATCATCTAGCTATTTGGAGTATTTAGACATGGGAAGTTGTTATATCATTCTATGATTTATATATGCATCCACTAAATATTTCAATTTGTATTTGCAGAAAAAGAGTTTTAATTTCTAAATTCAAAAATGTAAATGATACGCTTATTCTATTTGATCTTGCAGGGGGGAAAGGTATGGGAGAGTTTATCTCAGGTGGCAATTATAGGCATGGAATATAAGTTTAGTGTATAACCTACTCTCATACTAGAATTTCTGGTCAAAATGGGGTCAAACAGGCTGCTACAAGAGATCTTGTAGCTGCTACAGGAAACTGCTACAGGATGTCCTAGTTTGCTACAAGATGTCCTGGTTTTCTACAAGAAGTTAGTTGAAAGCTTTAGGAGGGAAAGAATAGTGGAATGAGGTGTTGGAGAGATGTATGATAGTGAGAGAAGGTGTAGGGAAGGTGCACATTTCCCGAGGCTAAGCCCAACACTTCAGGGAGGTTGGATTTTCCTAAGGTGGCTGCTCACGGTGGCTGCAAAATAGAGATTTGGACTATGGGCTGGTATGCCTTGGTAGAAGGTGGAGAAGACTTAGGTGAATCTAGTTGGATGAGTTCCTCCCTGCAGATCAACAATCCCTGCAACAAAACTTGTTTTTCTCTTCATTTATGCATCACTACATATCAACATGGAAAAGATGAATTGAATTTGAGAAAGTTGATCTATCTATTTCTAATTTCTAGATTTATGAAATGGAATGCCTTTTTAAGCTATAGCAAACTCAAGAAACAGAATAACAACTATAGGTGCTTCCAAGAAATCATAAACAATGATCTATTTAAAAATGAACCCTAAGCTATGCAATGACCAAAAGAGACTCTTTTTTTGGGGCTGTGAGAATGGGACCCTCTTATCATGATCCCATGAGGGAGATGAGAAAAAGGCCACTCTCACAAGATTTTCTAGAGTACCTTCCTTCACTACTGCACCTCTGATCTACTTCTTCAAACTAATGGAAACAAGATTAAGCAATCATTCAAACACTTGTTATGCTAAAAAAACCATAAATAACTTCAACACCTAACTACCATTTTAATCCAAGAATACATATACAAAAAGAGGAACTTCTGCTGCTAGGGTTGGGCCCTAACCAAAGAGCTTAAGCCCTCTAAGTCAACTTAGTGCTCGATCAAGGAAAAAAATTTCATTATCATCAAAATGTCAAATACAACAATATAATAACAGTCGCAATGTTTCAGTTCAAATTGTCTCTTGATACATAAAAAAAATTGAATCCTAATGAGTCCCTTGGCTCTCTTATTTATAAAAAACTAGATCTTCCAACAGCTCCCTAGAAAATAGGGAGGCTTGTCTACCTAACTCAAGAATGATTGTTTCTTAAGTGTCACTTGCTTGGTTGCTAATGGACTCAGCTTGCTTGGTTGTTAGTAACTCCGAGCTGATGAGATATGGTGGCGAAATATTCGAATGATTTGAGGAGTTAAGGAGGGAAACCAATCTCCTAAGATATCTCTTTCTTGCCCACTTCGAGTTCCTGCACTTAAGTCAACCCAAAACTGCTCCAATTCCTGCATTTAATACATATTAGGCCACATGATATAATAACTCACCTTCACCCTTCTCACTAAGAAAAATATAACAAAATATGTAAATAAATGTGAGAAAAGTCAATTTTAATAAGTTGGAGAGTGGCATTGTGACCCATATAGTTTACCTATTGATGAACCTCATCATCACCCCCCTATTGAAAGTGTTTCTCATCCTCTGAGAAACTTAGTCTATATCTATATATTTCATAGCTCTTGTGGCCTCTCTGACATCCCAAGCCTCTATTGATGGAGTTTCCTCTTGAGGATAGAACCCTACATTTTTCTCTATCTCTTCCCACTGCTTTCTTTCCTCTTCTTCCTTCCTACCTTCTAACAAACCCAATAGAAAGGGTGGACTAAGTTTTAGTCAAATCTAATTGATCTTTAGCCTTTGCATGGCACTCTTATATAGGGGTGTCCTTTCTCATGCATTTCCCAACCTCTCATGGTTGTGGTACTCTTTGATCCTTAGATAGTGTAGCAGGTTTCTCCATCTCCTATGACATGCTTGCTGGCTTTCACTCCCAAGCAATCTAAAAGTTTTCTCAAAATGGGAGATGTCATGTTCTTATGTATCCAGGTGTCTTGGTGCAAGTTGGACATCATTGGAAATGATGTTGTGGTTACTAATGACATCCATGGAATTTATTTGTTCTCCTCTAATGTAGAGGGGCTCTCTTTCCTCTTTTTTTACTATTCTCTTTACTTCCTCATACCTGGCCTTCTCATGACCCATCCATGATGCAAGGGCCATCAACTGCAAGTCCCCCAACTTTGCATTGGGGTCCCACACATTCAAATATGTCAAGGAAAAATTGTGTAGGTAAAATTAAGATATTTTGGCCTTCTCTTCCAGGGTGCTCTTGTCACATAGCTCTATGAATTGTCTATAGTCTTGGAATGGCATGGTCCCTTGTTGTTCTAATGTCTTCATTTGAAACTGCAGCCATTGATACTTGATGTATATCTCATATCATTTGGATGGCATACTACACTAAAGTGCCTCCGTGGATAGGCTTTCCATCGTGGCCAATTCGCTCTCCTTTTCCTGCAACTGCCTCCTCAGCCATGTGTTTTCTTCCTGTAATTGAGATCTCATGATGTGTTCTCTGTCTCTCAACTCACTCAACTCCCTTCTCGTATTTAGGATTTTTTCTTCCATATGGCCCACATCTTCTACTTTCTTTGACTTAGCAATTTGCATCCAGCGATGTGTTCTCGCCCTTTCTTTTTCAAGCTCAAATGAGAGAGGGATTGCATATTCTATGGTATTAATCTGTGTCCCTCAATGAACTTGTAGTAGGAACTTAGATTTGGTTGTGGGCTAGGCTCCTGTAACTCTGGAAAATCTCCCTTAGATGATTTTGGAGAAGCTGCTCCCTCTTGCACCTGTGGTGTTTCTTCCCGACTTCTCTCTGCCCTGTTGTCCTTCCTATAGTATTTTCTGTGTTTCCTGTAGCACTGACAATGCTTCTTGTAGCATTGTCTAAGGATCCTGTAGCTAGATTTTTCCTTTTTGTAAGAGAGTAACAGGTGCCTTGGTTTTCTTTGTTGATGTTGACCTGGTGATAGGCTTCCTAACATAGGTGATGGGAGCCCTTGGGTTTTCTTGTTGTGATGTGACTTCCTCACTCTTCATTCCCAAGGAACCTAGCTCTTCGTGCTTGTTTGGTGACTCTTCAATTAGGATGGGAGTTCTTGTAGGTGTTTATGGCTTCCCCTACTTGATCCTGGTGCTTCTTCTCATTTTAAAATAGAGGGGAGTCTGCCTCTGTATTTTTCGCTTGGACTTGATGGGTGTGCTTAAAGAAACCAAGACAATAATTGCCTCCTTTTCAGTGGGCTTAGGAGACAATCTTGGAGATTTCACCCCTTCTTTGGTATGTTCCTCAGGGCTGGTCTCTGACTTCTACTCCTCTTCTTCTTTCTCTTCTTCCTTTTCTTCTTTGTATGTTCCTCCTCTTCTTCTTCTTCTTCTTTCTTCTTCTTTCTTCTTCTTTGTATGTTCCTACCTCCTCTTCGTCTTCCGCTTCTTATTCTTCCTCTTCTCTTGCTTCCTCTTCATCGCTAGAGGTTAGGGTCCCACCATATTCAAGGGCTTGGATTTCAAGGACAAACTCTCTGTCCATGTCTCTAAATGCGGACCGGAGAATAAGAATTCTCAACTCGATCAAGGCATCCTCTAGTATCAGTTTAATGAGTCCATGATGTGCCAATTGTTAGTGTTTCCCTTCTTTTACCTTCTGGCTCATGTCTATCATTGACTACAATAGGAAATAAGGCACACTCAGCCTTTGGTTTATAGGTAAATCCTCTCCAAATCTCAACTCATGGAGGAGTTTGAATTGATAGCCATAGACTACACTAAGCCTCCCTTCACAAGAAATGTATTTAAGGATGTGGTAGCTCACCTCATCCAAAGGATAGGGAAGTCTCTTCCTCTTGACCCCATTTTTTTCCTTCAATTGGCTCTTCATCATTTAGGAAGAAGTTTTTCTTAGCAAAGGTGTTGATGCCCCTATCCTCCCTTCTCCATTGTACCCGTCAAGGAAGTGTGGTTACTTTGATGATCACCTCAGGGTTGATTGTAATTGACAACCCTCTCACCATAGTGGTAGCACTTGTTCTTTCCTGAGGGTTGAGTGCCAGGGAAAGCTCATGGGATATATCATCATCGTACCCTTTGAGCAACTCAAAGAAGCCCAACTAGTAATGCCTTTTAAAGATATCTACCACAGGGGGATGTAGGTGAATCCTGGATGTATCTCTGGGTTCTCTTCTATTGAATCACCCTCCCATTTCTCTTCTCTGGTTAGCCAAATGCAGGAAGTTTTGTAAGCTAGCTTCAGTATGAGTTCAAGGTGGATGAGAGTTAAAAAAAAAAATCGGAGATGACTGCAATTTATACCCTATTCTATATCCACACTATTCTCTTAAATTTCCAAAATTCTATCTAAATCTCAAGCCCACTGTAATTGCTAGAAGATTTCAGAGTCTTTTCCCTTTTTCCTTTCTTTAGTTATTAAATGATGAACACGGGAGAGATGGGCCACTTAATTTTCACTGTTTTTCTTGGGATGATGAGAATTGCTAACCAATTTGACCCTAGGCACCCCCTTGTAGACTTCCTTTGGAATTCCAGTGCTTCCTATAGCTTTCTGAGTTTCCTGTAGCTTCCTGTAGCTCTGTTTCCTATAGGGTGGCCAAAATAGGGTTTGCTTCTCCGATGGCTCTCCAAGGTGGTCCCAGTCTCTTTGATATCAAAATGAACAATGAGTGCATGAAAGTTTGGAATTTTATGCTATTTATGGTTGATTTTTTTTTGGAGCATTGTGTTTCTTGGAAGTGTACATGATTTCCTCATTGGGACCATTGGCCCACTATTGGTGATCATGCACTCTCCCCCGTAATTATCACCCACTCTCACATAAATGAATCGACCACCTTTTTGACTGATGCTCATTAATTTGAAACTCCAACGTGATATGTTGACTGAGATTTCACTTCTTGAACTCAAGATGAGGGTGGCCAAGTTAACTCACCACCTCCAGCTTATAAAAAAAACATTTTCAACATTCATACATTTTTATCATATTGTTACTTGGGGAAGAGTTGGATGAGGTGCCATACATGTGCCTACCTTTGTTGATTAATGCATGTTGGAGGATGGCTTGTTGTGCTACTTTCTTAGGTAAGTGTTCCTCTTTGGTCATTTTTTTGTTGATTTCCTCTTGCTTATGTAGTTGTCTGCTTGTTGTTTCATGTGTGCAGGTGCTTGGTATATCCCTGTTGTTGCTACTATTGTGGAGCTCTGGTGAGGAGAAATAAGGTTTTTAGAGATGTTGGAGCTCCTTTCTGCATTGGTTGTGAAGGAGAATGCAGAATTAGGCTAGTTGCGGTGATGACAGAGGCTGTTGTAGGAGATCCTGTAGCTACTACAGGAAACCCTGTAGCTCCCTTTTTCTTCATTATTTATTGATTTTTTGTTAGAGGGAGGTTGAGCAGTGGTGTAGGAGTTGATTATGGTGGTGAAGGCTCAAACGGAATGGCGGATGGTTGAGGTCTGTGAGGACATGTCCTTTGGACCTATTTTTTATTTTTTCACAATTTCTTTGTTTTTTTTAATGGACGCAGAGGTAGGTATGGATATGACTTGATGTTGGGTGAGATATGGTGAGGTGTAGGGTCCCAAAATCACCTAAAATATGCATGCATAGTTGTTTTCCTATTGGGATCCCTTTCCTGTAGAATTTCAAGACATCCTGTAGTGCTACAAGATATTCTTATAGCAGCTACAAGACATCCTATAGTGCTATAGGATCTTCCTATAACAACTACAAGACATCGTGTAGTAAGCTAGAAAATGCTCAAAAAAATGATTTTTGATGCCCGAAAGTGGAAATGTATGATGGGGACATGGTAGGCATGAATGAGATGGAGTGGATGGAGGAATAAGTGAGGTGATAGTTGGCATGTCGTCCCTATAAATTTCAGTCCTTTATTACCTTCAAAAACCTGCAAAGTCACATAATTTATTAGTGGGTATGTTTGAGGTCCTTGCCATGGAATTTTTGGGTTTTTTTTCTTCTCTTTTTTTTTTTTTTTGAAAGACACACAAGTCATCCCAAAGGAGGTTTTCAGCTTGTCTGCCTACCCTAGGCACCTCAAAGGACCTTTTCACCAAGGGATCTTTTTATTTTCATTTTTTTTACTCTTGGGCTACCTCAAGGAGGTTTTCAACCCAAGAGTTGGCCTTAGATGCCTCATAGAGGTTTTCACCTAGGACCCTTATTGCTTTTTTCCTTTTTCTATTTTTTTTCAAAAATAAAAACAGTCTTCAAGAATTGTGTGATTTGGAAGCCAAGACACTTCAATCAAATTTACTTCCTTGTTGATGGTACTGATGAACCCCTCCCATGACAGAGGTCTTTTGTAGGCTTTCAATCTGTATCCATTAACAATAAAGGGAATACCTTCCTCATCAATGGTCCTGATTTGAATAGCCCCATTGTCATGACACTTCTCTATTAGATATGGGCCCAACCACCTGGTCATCAATTTTCCTATGAAATCGTTGAACCTGAAGTCATATAGCAGAGCCCAATCCCCTTGTTGAAAAACATTTTCCATCATGTTCTTGTCATGCCAAACCTTCCTCTCTACTTGAATAACTTCAATTTGTAGGAGGGCCTGCATCCCGAGTTCATCCAAACCATTGAGTTGGAGTAGCCTCTCTTGTTGTGCCTTTGTAACATCCAAATCCAACTGTGCTGCCATCCTCGAAGTATTGTATTCAAACTAAATGGAGAGCAGAGCATTCTTTCCATAGACCAAGTCATAAAGGTTGAAGCCAGTGGTTTTCTTACAGGTTGTATTATACGCCCAAGTGGCCTCCACAAGACTGTTAGCCCAATTTTTTCTGTCGCTTCTCACAACCTTCGTGAGGATGCATTCCAATGCTCTGTTAGTGACCTCTACTTGTCCATTAGCCTAAGGATGATATGCAGTTGAATTCCTGTGTTTGATCTTATGTTGATCCAAAATGGATCCAGTTTTTCCTCCAGATCAAAGTCTTCAAATGCATATGAAAATGGGATCACGTTGAAGTGTTCGTTGATACAATTCCAATGGTGTATATGGCACGTAAATCTGAGTCCAGATGGAGAAGTTAAAGCCAGTCAAAGTTGTGGAAAACTAGGGAAAAAAAAGTCAAAAGTCAAAGGTCAACAGTCAACCAGGTCAACGATCAACGGTCAACCAATTCAATGCCTACGTCAGTAGGGACATGTGTCAACCCAAGAATGAGCGACGGGTCCTGGATTATGTCAGCAGAGGAGGTGACATGGCGGATTGTGATTGGTTCATACGGGCCAATCCAGTGGTGACACATGGTAGCCCAGATTTTTCTCAATTTGGCCTCATTTCCAAAATTTTGGGGATCAGGGAGGACTGAACCCCTAAGTTCCCGTAGTGGCAACGACTTCGTCGGAACTAGCTCACTGGTTGAGCTATCGCAAGGCTTGGTAACGGAAGCAGTGAGTTTGTATTTATGTTGTGTTGGGATTCTTGCCGGAAAAAGGCCAGACAGTCAGGGTCAACTCCATGACCGTCGGACCTTTGAAGTTATGGTTATCATTATATTTTGAAACATATGAAATATCCCACATTCACCATGAATAGCAACCGTACATGGTATATTAATACCATACAAACAATGTATAACCAACGGAATAGCAGAGCCAACGCATAATATATCGCATATCCAATGTATAACGTAACCAATGGCGGAATGGCCGAGTGGGGGTTTTCCAAAATTATATATATGCAACGCTTCAACACACCTCCACTAACCAACATGTTAGTAGTTCGGGCTTGAAACAAAGTCGAACCAATTTTTTAATAAACTGTTGCAGGTGCCAAATTCACCATACACTAGCGCACCAACCAAGGTGGTTTTATGCAGGCTAGAGTGATTTTTTGCTAGACAGAGGGTGGTTTTGCAAGGACAGAGGTGGTTTTGGACCATTCCAGGGGGTCTGGAGGTCGCAATGGCCAAATATGGTCAAGTTTATACTCGTTTGACTCGAAATTTCAAGTTGAACGCAGTGGTGAGGTCCATTTTCTCATTTGAGTCTCTGTTTTCGAGCTCATACTTGTAACAACATTTTTAAGGCAAAATAAAGAGGTCAATAATGGAAGTGAAAGGACCAGGAGATGTAGCTAGAAAGTCTGGTGAACACCTTTATTAAATTTTGTTGTGTTGATGTGTTTGAATATGTTTTCAACTTGTTTATGTTATTTGCAATATTTTCAATCTGTCGCACTAAGTAACATAAACAATTCACATAATGTTTGTAATACCCTTTTTTATTAACGGATCAAGTGGTATCAGAGCAACAAAGTTTTTAAGGTTTGACAAGTTTGTGTGAAGATTTGAAAATGCTTACTAGGTTGAGGCTTGGGCGAGGTGAACGTGAACTTGTTGAGGCGAATCCAGAGATTGGAAGGGTCTTTTCACAAAGAAGAATGGCAGAAGAAACTCCACTTGGATCCGAATCTCAATTCTTGGATAGTTTCATGACGATACGTGCAATGGTGGAAGAGATGTATCGCGAGTTTAAGAAGAACAAAGATGAAGGCACTTCATCACCTAAAGATCAAGAAGATAAGGGAAAGGGAGGAATGCTTCCTCCACCATCTCCTCCATCCTCACCATCATCATCATCATCATCCTCTTCTTCTCATAAATCTAGTCCGTCTAAGAAGAAAAAGAAGAAATCCTCTTTGATAAAATTAGATGTAAAATTTGATTTGCCAATTTATTATGGAGAACTTAACGCTAAAAATCTTGATATTGGATAAGACAAATTGAAGTATATTGCAGGGTGCAGAAAGTTGTTTCAGAAATGAAGAAGATCCATCTTGCTAGCCTTCGACTTGGAGGAACCGCACTTGTATGGTGGGAAGGCAAGACACAAGTAGATCTCCAAAAGCATGGTAAAATCATTTCAACTTGGAATGAATTTGTTTCTGCTATTAAAAAGCAAGTTTATCCTTTGGCTTATATGCAAAAACCAATGATGAGTTGGCAAACACTAAAGAAATTAAAAGGTTAAAGTGTTCAAAGTTATACTCAGGAATTTCGTAAGAGAGATTTAACATTAGGAATATCATTGGACTCACCAGAGACATTGTTGAAATACATAGGTGGTCTTCATAGTTATTTGAGGCATACCATACGTATGTTTAATCCAACTATCTTAGATGATGCATCGGTTCAAGCAACTCATCTAGAAGCTTGTTATGAAACCACCTCACACCTTAGAATTCAGCCTCTTCAAGGGGGCAACCTTCTTTTATGATTCAAATGACAAAACCTCCTTTCTATATATAGGAGTCTAAGGAGTCACAATATGACCCAGCCGACCTAACAATAATAATATAAAGGCATGAAAATAACAATAGAGGGATTCTATGGGGCACAGTAATAATAATATGGGGACAATAGGGGCACAACAATATTAATAAGGGATACAACTACAATAGTAATGGGGTAATCACTAGTATTATAGGGACCTAACATGCCCCTCTCCTTCAAAAAAGTGTTTTCCTTAATGCTTGAGTAGTTCTGGATGCTTATGTATAAAATTCTCATCCTCCCATGTGGAATCTTCAACGGATAAGTTCTTCCACTTGATGAGATACTCCGAAATTGATCGATTTCGCAGCTGTCGAGTTCTTGTTTCTATGACTGTTTCTGGTTCCAATATAATTTTTCCTTCCTCGTCAAGTTCTGGCAATATTGTTTGAACTGGGAGCTTGTCGCCTATAACCTTCTTTAAACATGAAACATGGAAAACTGGGTGCACTCAAGACGCTGCAGGAAGCTCCAACTTGTATGCCATAGTACCAATATTTTGCAACACCTTGTACAGACCCTAATACTTTGGTGATAATTTATTATCCTTCTTAGCTTTCTTGAGGGACATTTGTTTATATGGTTATAGTCGTAGGAATACCCAATCACCTACATCAAAACTTCTTTCGTTGCGATGTTGATCTTCCTGTTGTTTCATTCTATTCTGCGCCAACACGAGGTTATCCTTTAAGAGTTGGAGGACTTGTTGTTGATGCTCGATGTGATGTTCCACTGATTGAACCATAGAATTTTCTCTTAAATATGATGTGATGGATGGTAGCTGATATCCATAAAGTGCCATAAATGGGGTCATTTTTGTTTCTGTATGGAAGGAATTCTTATACCACCATTCAGCTAGAGGCAAACATTTGACCCATTGTGTATGTTTATCAGATACAAATCAACGAAGATAGCCTTCCAAACATTTGTTTACTATCTCAGTTTTCCCATCAGATTGAGGATGATAAGATGAGCTATGAGCTAACTGAGTACCGAGACAAGAAAATAATTCTATCCAAAAATTTCTAGTGAAAATGGGATCTCTACACTTACAATAATCTTTGGGTTTCCATGTAGCTTTTGAGTTGTTTCCATAAATGCATTAGAAACTGTACTGGCTTTGAATGGATGTGATAATCCACAAAAGTGTGCATACTTAGTAAGTCTGTCAACTACCACCATGATGATACTCTTTCCCTCAGACTTGGGTAAACCTGTGATAAAATCCATTGAAACCTCCTCCCAACGTTGGCTTGGAATGGATAAAGGTTGTAATAGACCCGGGGTCTTAATTGTTTCAACTTTATTTTGTTGGCAAACCAAACATTCCACCACAAACCTTTGAATATCCGATTTAAGGGCATCCCAAAAAATTTCCTTCTTAACCCTGTGGTAAGTTTTTAAAAATCCTGAGTGCCCTCCTAAGGGAGAAGTGTGCAATTCCATAAGAATCTTTTGTTTGAGTTGGGAATTCTTACAGAGGTATAAGTGATCTTTGTACCATAATGAATCATTTTGCCAGCTAAATGTATCAGATGTACTGGAATCTTGTTGTAACTTTCAAATAAGTGCCCACACTTCTTCATCATTATTCCATTCCTCCCTTGCTTCTTTTATCCAATCTGGTTAGATAATAGAAATGGTGGACAACAATGCTTCCACATCCTCATCCTTTCTTGAGAGTGCATCTATCACCACACTTTTCTTCCCTTTTTTGTAGATGATTTCAAAGTCTTAACCCAACATCTTTTTGACCCACTTTTGTTGTTCTTCAAAGGATAATCTTTGATCTATAAAGTATTTAAGGCTATCATGATCCGTTTTTTCCTTGAATTGTCTTCCCATTAGGTAGGGTCGCCATTTCTTAAGTGCATGTAGTATTGCCAACATTTCCTTCTCATAAATGGCTTTGTGTAAAAACTTTCCCTTGATTGGACGACTTTCAAAAGCAATGGGTCTTTCATCTTGCATTAAAACAACACCAATTCCATTTCCTGAAGCATCACATTCCACAATAAAGGTTTTTGTGAAGTCCGGTGTAGCTAAGACCGGTGCTTGGCACATTGCCTCTTTAAGATGTTCGAAGGCCTTTGTTGCTTTTGGAGTCCATGAAAATGCATCTTTCTTCAATAATGTTGTTAGAGGTGCTGCTATTCTCCCATAATTCTTAACAAACTTGCGATAATACCTTGTCAACCCAAGAAATCCTACAAATGCTTTATGGATGTGGGCATTTTCCATTCCTTAATGCTTTAATTTCCTAGGGTCTACCTTAACTCCTTCATGAGATACAATATGACCTAGATATTCCACCTCTTGTACTCCAAAGAAACATTTGGATCTTTTTGCATATAATTGTTTCTCCTCCAATAGTTGTATCACCCTGTCAACATGTTCAACATGATCCCTCCAAGACTTGTTGTAGATTAGTATATCATCAAAAAAATACTAACACAAATTTTCTAAGGAAGGGTTTGAAAATGGAATTCATTAAACCTTGAAATGTAGAAGGTGTATTGGTAAGCCCAAAAGGCATGACCAAAAATTCATAATGACCCTCATGAGTTCTAAATGTTGCTTTCGGAATGTCTTCAGTCTTCATTCTGATTTGATGATCCTGAACGAAGATCCAACTTGGTGAAGCAAATTGATCCATGCAATTCATCCAGTAATTCATCAATGACAGGAATGGGAAACTTATCTTTAATAGTGAGCTTGTTGAGCTCCCTATAATTCAGACACATGTGCCATGATCCATCCTTCTTGTGCACCAATACTACTGGAGCAGAGAAAGAACTTTGACTAGGTTGAATTATACCATCCTCTAGCATTTCTACAACCATACATTCAATTTCACTCTTTTGGGCATAGGGATATCTGTACGGCTTGATGTTTGGAGGAACACTTCTTGGAATCAGATGAATAGCATGATCATGATCATGAATAGGTGGGAGACATTTGGGAGTCTCAAATAGCTTGGAATGATTGTCCAAGACTTTTTGGAGATCTGGAGAAATAGATGATTTCGATGTGGAAACATCTAGCGAACATAATTGTGCAATTACACCTCTTTGTTCCTTGTTTAGAAGCTTTGTCATACTGTTAGAGCTAATTATCTTTCCCAGTTTCCCTGAAATACCCCTTAATTCAAATTCCTTTCCTTCCGCAGAAAATTTCATGAAAAGTTCTTGAAAATTAAAAGCTATTTTACCCAAGGATTGTAGCCATTGGACTCCTAGTACAACATCAGCACCTCCCATTGGAATGGAAAGCATTGGGCTAGTCAATACATATTCTCCCATGGATAGCTTGATATTATGGCACTTTCTAGAGAAATTTATTGTTCCTCCATTTGCAACCATCACCTGACACTCTGGTGCTGGATATAGGAAGCAATTCAATTCTTTTGCTACCTTACAATGAATAAAAATGTAGGTACTTCCTGAATCAATCAACACTATTACCTTTTTCTTCTTGATTTATCCTTCTATCTTGATGGTTTGAGGAGTGGTAATTCCAGCCAATGCATTACAAGATACGGTCAGATTCATTTCTTATTTATCTAGGCTTTGTTCCTGGAGTATATCCTCTTCTTTTGACCTTTCTTGCTCCTTTTCTTCTTCCTCTTCACAATCTATGTAGAATAATTTCTTCTCAACACACTTATGACCTTTAGTGTATTTGCTATCACAATTGTAACAAAGCCCTTTTGCTCTTTTTTCTTCCAATTGTTGTGGTGTCAACCTTATAGGTTGTGGTAGACTAGGGGCAACAACACTTCCATCTTTATAGTTGAGTGGTATTCTTCCTGGTTTCCATAATTTTGCTTTCCATTTTTCTTTCTAACCTGAATGCCTTCTCTAATGAATCAGGTTCCCAAAGGCGAACATCATGTTGGATATTATCCTTTAAAGTCCCTATGAACACATTAATCCTATGTTCCTCTGGAATATTTTTTACCTTTATGTTCAATTTTTGGAACTCCTCAATGTGCTCCATTATTGAACCCTTTTGTTTGAGACTTATCAATTGGCTAAAAAAAGTGTTGCTTTTTGTATCCTCATAATTTGCTGTCAATTTTTCCATAAAAATTGCCCAAGTGATAATTTGTTTACGAGAGCAAAGCCATTGTTACCATACAAACTGATTTGGTTCCAAATATAAAGTTGCAATACGTACCTTTTGTGTGTTTTGCACATTACTGAGATCAAAAAATTGCTTCATCTGTAATATCCATGTTGCGGGATCCTTGGCATCAAACTTCCTCATATTGATTTTTGGAATATGGTGGGTCTTCGATCCAACATTATAGTCTATGAAATCATGATTAACATTTCTTTTCTTCGCATCATGAGTTTCCTTTACTACCCTTTCACCATTAGTAAGTATTTATTGTAGAAAATTTGTCAAATCTGTCTTCAAATCTGCCATGTCTGTCTTCAAATCTATCTTCATATCTATCTTCAAATCATCCATCTTAGCTTCCACGCCATTCATCTTAGCTTCCATGCCCTTTATCTTAGATTTCACGCCATTTATCTTAGCTTCTATTAGCTTTTGTGAGAGTGACATTTGTTGCACTTGGTCTTGTAATTTTGGTATATCATGTAGCATTTCTTCCTCTTCTTCATGAGTCATGCTAGAGCTTTTAGGTTGCTTACTAGGTGTTTGCATTTTCTTTCCTCGGGGCATCAGTTACCGATAATAATGCTCTACTATGCCCTTTGAATTCCTTCAAAATAATTTTTCAAACCAAGCTTAAACAAAAATTTAAAAAAATATACACACCTTTTTTCACTTTGTAGGAGCTTGATATTGCCTCTGATGTATCTCTGTAATTTCGGATCATCCAGTTCTGAAATTGCATCCTGTAGTATCCCTTTGTGTCCTCTTTCCAATGCCACAAGTCTGATCCAAATTGGATTCTCCAAGGAAGAGTTATGTCAAATCTCCCACAGTGACCTAATTATAGACTAGTTCAGTAGAGCAAACTTGTACGATGTGCCATGTGTCCCAGTTTCAACCTTTGGCTCTAAAAAATATATACAAGAAACTACAGTTCGTCCTCTTTCTATACCTTCTTACAAAATTTCAATCCAATACTCAGAGAGAAAGTTATGACTATTTTCCCCAGGTCACCTGTTTGGAATGTAATTTAGGAGTCTGCAAAAAGAGCAACTTCCTCAGGTCATATTTCTGCAAATATAGCGCGAAAAGCTCTGAAGTTTGGACCGAGGTTCAGTGCGATTTCGTCTCAAATGGGTTTTTTTTTCACTTCTGAAACGTCGCAGAACAAAATTTATAGCGAAAATGCCACGATGACCTATTTGGAGCAGCGAAACCCTAGAATCCAAAGCTCTCATACCAAATGTTATGAAACCAGCTCACAAAAAGATAGAAAAGATAGATCAATGCCTTAGAATTTAGCCTCTTCGAGGGGGCAGCCTCCTTTACATTACACAAAAAAAATTATTCTTTTATGATTCAAATGACAAAACCTCCTTTCTATATATGGGAGTCTAAGGAGTCATAATATAACCCAGCCAACCTAACAATAATAATATAAAGGCACAAAAATAGCAATAAAGGGATTCTATGGGGCATAGTAATAACATTATGGGGACAATAGGGGAACAACAATATTAATAATGGATACAACTACAATAGTAATGGGGTAATCACTAGTATTATAGGGACCTAACAAAGCTAGAGGTAAAAATGTAACCCAAGATGTTGGGAAATCATCCAAACCTATTGAAAGCAAGAACAAAGGCAAGAAGAAACTTATATGGAAGGAGAAGAAAATAAACATTGTGAAGAAAGATAAACCTTCATGCACTCATTGTAAGAAGGAAGGTCACGATGAAGCACACTGTGGGTCATTGCATCCAGAATTGAAGCCTAAGAATTTTTGGAGTAAGGAGTGAAAGAATGTTGCTGCTATTCAAAAGGACTTGGGATCAGATTCAGGTGACAAGACAACGGTTACAACTATAGGTATAAAAGGTAAAGATTCTAAAGCATCTACAAGTACTTCTTCACATTCTGTTGATAATGATAATGATGAGAGGAAAATAAATGAGCTATTTCACATTAGAGTCATTTCCAAGCATACTAAAATTGATACTTTATTTGATAGTGGATCACAAGTTAATTTGATTTCTGAAGCAATTGTAAAGAAGTTGGATCTAGAAACAAAACCTCATAAAAAGCCATATCCATTAGGTTGGGTGTGTGATAAAACTAAGCTACAAGTTACGAAACAATGTAAACTTCATTTTGCTATTGGGTCAAAGTTTGTAGATGAGGTTGAGTTAGACATAGTCCCATTGGACATATGTGGAATTGTATTAGGAAGTCCATACTTGTACGATAGAAATGCTAACTTATATCAAACTAAAAATAAGTATCAACTCACTAAGGATGGAATTGAATATATTGTAAGGGCTCATAAACTCAAAGATAATTTCTCTCTCATAAATTCAAGACAAATGAAAAGAATTGTAAATTCAAGTAAACAATTTTTACTTATGATTGTAAAAGCCAAGGATATTGATAAATCCGATGCTTTCCAAGGCTATGATCTTAAACAGAAAGCAGATCTAGTTAAAGTTGTTTCTGATTATGATATTCGATTTCAAGAGCCTAAAGGGCTTCCACCCAAGCAAGAGATAGAACACGAGATTTATTTGCAGCAAGATGCTCCACTACCTAACGTTGGAATGTACAGGTTATCAACTCTAGAGAATGTAGAGATAAAGAAGCAGGTACAGGAGTTTCTCGATCAAGGTTTTATTCAACCAAGCACATCACTGTGCGGATCACCTATTGTGTTAATGTGAAAGAAAGATGGTTCGTGGATAATGTGCATTGATTTTATAGCATTATCACAATAAAGAATCGTTATCCTCTTCCTCGTATTGATGATTTGTTAGATCAGTTAAAAGATGCAGTTTACTTCTCTAAATTGGAATTGCGAAGCGGCTACCATCAAATCAGAGTTGCAGAACGTGATGTATAGAAGACTGCTTTCAAAACAAAGCAAGGACTCTATGAATGGATGGTTATGCCTTTTGGCTTAACTAACGCTCCAACTACATTCATGCGAGTCATGAATGATGTCTTAAGGCCATTCATTGATGATTTTGTAATAGTATATTTAGATGATATTCTTGTTTTCAGTAGAACATGGGATGAACATGTAAAGAATGTAAAGCAGGTTTTAAATGTTTTGAAAAGAGAAAATCTCTATGTAAAACTGTCAAACTGTGAATTTGGCAAAACATATTTGAATTATTTGGGTTATATTGTAAGGGGTGGTGAATTGAAGATAGATCCCTCTAAGTTCGAAGTCATTGTAAATTGGCCTAAGCCCAATACTTCTACAGAAGTTAGAAGTTTCTTAGGGGAAGCACAATATTAGACAAAGTTTATTGCTAACTTTTCTTTGATTGTAGCTCCTTTACTGATCCAAAATGGATCTAACATAGACTTCTAAGTCTATGAATCTTCCTCACAGAGGAAAATGAAAGTAAAAGGATGCTCTTGGGAATAGTCTCATTGCGTAGATCTTCTCAATCTGAATCTACTACAATTTGAATGGACTAGAATGGACTCTGGACGAAGGATTTATTGCAAAAAGAAGATTGCCCATTATCCTTAGAAAAGGAGGCAAATCCTTATAAAAGTGGACTTAAAGGCTTATTAGAGGAAATTGCATCGGAAGAGGTTAATGGGGAGGACTTAAGCAGAGATGGAAGGACTCCCCGATTACGACCTTCGACATATCACATCAGAGGTAGGCCTTCACGCGATATCGGAGCCCCGGACAGAGTGACTTGTGATTGCAATGGATCGGTGATCGAGGTCGCAACTAATACAAAGGGTCTTTACAAATGCAATATGCTGATGAGGAATATTCAATAGCACCGATCGGGCGATCGGGCGATTGGAGGAGCAGATACATAGACCCACATTGATGCGATATGCGATCTGCGATATAGGCAATCGGAGCGATCGGAGATTGGAGATTGGGGAATGAAAAGGACTGGGAAGCACCAGACCCATGTGACGTGTGATTGCAATTAGCAATCAAGGCACGAACCCAATGAGGTTTATGAACACGATTGAATAATATTTGAAATCCAGATTTGCGGATTTTCTATGTATTTCCCATGTATTGATGTTTTTGACCTCCCGCCTGTGCAATTGCGATTTACGATGACAGGACAGAACCTAGAGGGATATAGATGTAATTGAAGGGAATTTGAAGTCCTGGCTTAAAGCCCATGATGTGTTTTTCATGCGTTTCCTGTGTATTCCGTTATTTGGCTATTTTTGGGATTTCTACACAGGAAGGCCAAACGATCGGGTTTCTTGTGCCCGCTGGTCCATTCCAATTGCAAATTGATTCTTTTGTGAAACAGTTAGGTTTTTCCATGATGGAGGCGACTGTAACTGAAGTGTTAAAAAGGCACGGAGAACACAATTGACAAGGATTCGCACAGAGGCCGAGATTACTGCCATGAAGACATAGAGAGAGAAGGCTGAGGCAGAATAACGTGCAGAGGCAGCTCGGAGAAGCCCAGAGTTGTTTGAACATTGAGGAATCCAAAGGGAAAGCTCAGTATATGCTAGGAGGGCAGTCTGTGGAGTGAGGAAGGCTCACATAGAGAAAAAGGCTCAGTGAATGCTCAAATGGAAGCTCAGAGAGTTGTAGAGCCAGAGCGCTTGACAGAGGCATAGCCACCAAAGATTGGAGGCAAATTTGCAGAGCCAAAGAGCTCAAATGGACTTCTAAAGAGCCATGAAGCTGCAATGAAGTTCAGAACAGAAAAGAGATCGAAATGATCAAGATGCTACTGATGACTGTTGTACTGAAGATAGAAGAAGGATTTCGGAAACAATACAGAATTCTGAGGGAGTCAGAGAGGCTAGAAGCTCAAGAAGCTCAGAGCACTGACTGAAGGAGTCAAGTCCAGGGAAGCATATATCTGTCTACAACTAAAGGACAGTCAGCGGGATAAGATGGTATTCTAAACCCATAGGTTCAATTGTAAACCAATGGAGTTTAGTGTGGAACTTGTAAAAGAAGCATTACCATAATCCCAAAGAGCCTAGTTGTGTTGACTAGAGCTCATGGAGACGTAACCCAAGATATCAGGGTGAACTCCTAATTATATTGTTGTTATGTGGGTTGGTTATTATTTGTATTATTTGTTGTTATATGTTTTTATATCTGTTTAAGCAAATAAACTTAAAGTACTTAACAATTAAAGGCAAACACAAGCATACACCTATTTCAAGTTCTTAATTCCGCAAATTATCAATCATAAGCATAGATCTTGGAAATTGTTTAAGCTTTGGAGTGGGATAGGTTCCTGTAAGCTGACAAGAGGCCTTTAGGTGCCCCATTTTAGATCAGGTGGTATCAGAGCATCAGGTTGCTTAACCCCACCTTCAAAGAAGGTGGTATCAGAGCATCAGGTTGATTAATCCCACCTTCAAAGAAGGTGATATCAGAGCATCAGGTTGATTAACCCCACCTTCAAAGAAGGTTATATCATAACTGGATATACCAGAGCAAGTTGTATCATGAAGTAGGTTGTATCATGATGTGAGTGGTATCAGATTAGAATTCTTGATTGACAAGGCAATCTATATACTTTTTTGACTTGAAAGGTGTTCAAACAATAGAAAGAATTTAGTCGTTTGATTGTTTGTAAACTGATTGTTGTTTGAGTTTGCAGAGGTGAAGGGAAAGCTATTGATAGCTAAGTCCAGGATAGGACAAGAAGGAAGAAGGGCTGAATGAATTCTTCTTATCCCAAAGGACCTCAAAGCAATACTTGAAGCACAAGAGGTTTGTTGCAAAAGGTTGCTTGAATAAGCTCTTTGTTAATCTTGTTTGAAGTTCTTTTGTTCATTTTAATAATGACAACTTCTACAAGTGAGTCCTCAAATTATTCTTTCTTCACAAGAGTCTTTGATGAAGACATGAAGCAAGACTTCTTCACCATGATGGATATGGTGAGAGAAATGTATGAGGATGGAAGGAAGAGCATCATACTTAGAGAGCAGTTGAATTCCATGAAGGAAGAGAAGTAGTTGCTTTCTGACAAATTGCAGGAAATGGAGAGGCAACTTCATATTGCAAATATAAACCTAGAAAGGGTGCATGAGTTGGAGACATGGCTCCTTATTACCAAAGAAGCCTTAGTCAAGTATCAGCTTGAAGAAGAGGTAAACAATTCCATTTTGTCTTCGAATTACTCTAAGAATGTTTGTGTTGGTTCTTTTGAAAAACATACCTGAGGCATAGGTTCCAAGTTAATGTCCAAGATGGGCTATGAAGGAAAAGTCTTGGGCAAACATGCACAAGGTATTGTTGAGCCAATAATGGTTGAGGAAAGGCCTAAGTATTTGGTTCTTGGCTATGGACAATCTTATGGAAAAAGTTCCAAAGCTTCCATGAAGACAATTGAAACAGTTCCAAGAAGGAGTTTCATTTTCGGTCTTATACCTCAAGAGTGTAACGATTGTATTCATGGGGAATGCAAAAGTTTGAAACATCATTTTCAGGAAGAAGGTGTTCATAAGCATACACTTGAACGAGAGAGTTGTGGAAACGCTGAAAGCAATGAAGAGATTGATGGTGTTCCAAAGGGGGCTACTTCTTCATTCAATTCACCTCCTCGTGAAGGTAATAAAGGTGAAAGAGAAAGGTATAAATCTGGTTCTAATCATATTCCTTTTGATTATGTAAAGCATGATAAATTTCCATATAAATATGGGAAAAGAATTGCATGTTCCTTTTGTGGTTTGGATAACCATAATGTTTCTAAATGTTGGAAGAGAATGGCCACATACGGGAAACTTTTGAAGGAAAAGAAGAAAGAAGACAAAGGTCCATTAGACAAGGCAAATCATGTTGTCAAGAGGATGCACATGTGTTGCACTTGCTACCATAAGCAAGGACATATTGCTGCAAAATGTTGGACTTTGAATCCAACAATGCATTCACGAAACTTGAAGAAGGTGGAAAGGGAAAATGGCAGCAATGGAAAGAAAGATTCCATGATTGATGTGTTTTAGGATGATTCACATGTTGATGTTGATTTGCAAACAAAGGTAACACCTTTGAAATGGATTGGTAAGAAATGGTTGGAGTTCTTATCCAATTAAGGCTGCACGTTTTTTTTGAAAATGCATCAAATCAATAGAATGCATTTCTTTGTTAATGGAATGCAAGTTATAGGTTTTACCCAAGAAGGTGAATGGAAAAAGTTGAGTAGGAGACTCAATTTATTGTTGCAACATTATGTTCATTTCAGCTTTGAAAGTACAGTGTAATTAAGAGAAAGTTGAAGGATGAAACATTATATTTCATTTCAGCTTTGAAAGTACAGTGTACTTAAGAGAAAGTTGAAGGATGAAATGCATGCATGAGAATGATGTGCATGAACACAGGGATGTTGATGATCTCCTTGTATTTAAACATGTATGTGTGATTAACTTGAAGGGTTGATTACTCTGTTGTAAACACGCATGTGTTGCAATATTGACTTGAGAAAAGTTGATTTGGTCTCCAAGATGGAGATAATGATGAAGTGTTTCATCTTTGAAAAAGAATCCTAAAGTTATTTTTCTACATGCTTGACTTGAAGGGTCAATTGTTTTAAAGGCATGTTTTATTGGCTTGTTATCTAGTCAATCATTTGTATGCAGATGTAAAGACATGGAGTGTTCACAAGGTGTGAAATATGTTTCTTTTGATGAAGCAAGAGTTTAAGCCATCTAGTTGTTGTCTATAATCCTATTGTTGTTAACAGTTGTTGTTGGAAGTATGTTGAACATGTACAAATGAAAATTTTGTGAAGCAGATGTAACTTCACATTGGTTTGAGCCACCTTGGATCAATGATCAAGGCAGAGAAGTTCAAACTACCTTCTGTGACCTTCTCAGCAGGAGTTCTACAGGAAGTCAAGGAGGAAGACAGTTCTTCCCAAGAGGACAAGCACATCCAGGAAGGGAGTGTTCAAAGGCTTTGGTTTAGAGGCACTATGCAAGGCAAGTGTATGGAGGCTGAAACAAGAGGGTGAGGTACTCTCATTTACTGTTCATATCAGTATATCAGTATTTTGGAGTCCAAAAGCTTTTTAGTGGGAAGGCGTGATCCAAAATGGATCTAACATAGACTTCTAAGTCTATGAATCTTCCTCATGGAGGAAAATTAAAGTCAAAGGATGCTCTTGGGAATAGTCTCATTGCATAGATCTTCTCAATCTAAATCTACTACAATTTGAATGGACTAGAATGGACTTCGGACGAATGAGTTATTGCAAAAAGAAGATTGCCCATTATCCTTAGAAAAGGAGGCAAATCCTTATAAAATGGACTTAAAGGCTCATTGAAGGAAATCACATCAGAAGAGGTTAAAGGGAGGACTTAAGCGGAGATGGAAGGACTCCCCGATTGCGACCTCCGACATATCGCATTAGAGGCAGGCCTTCACGTGATATCAGAGCCCCGGACAGAGCAACTTGCGATTGCGATGGATTGGCAATTGGGATCGCAACCAATACAAAGGGTTGTTACAAATGCGATATGCCAATGAATGATATGTGATAGCACCGATCGGGTGATCAGAGGAGAAAAGACATAGACCCACGCCGATGCGATTTGCAATGTGCGATATCAGTGATCGGAGCGATCAAGACATGGACCCGATGAGGTTTATGAATGTGATTGAATAATATTTGAAATCTGGATTTGTGGATTTTCTATGTATTTCCCGTTTATTGATGTTTTTGACCTCTCGCTTGTGTGATCGTGATTTGTGATGACAGGATGGACCTGAGAGGGATATAGATGCGATTGAAGGGAATTTGAAGTCCGGGCTTAAAGCCCATGATGTGTTTTTCATGTGTTTCCTGTGTATTCCGTTATTCGGCTATTTTCGGGATTTCTACATAGGAAGGCCAAACGACTAGGTTTCCCGTGCTTGCCGGTTCATTCCATTGCAAACTGATTCTTTTGTGAAACAGTCGAGTTTTTCCATGATGGAGGCGATTGTAACTGAAGTGTTAAAAAAGGCACAGAGAACACAATTGACAGGGATTCACACAGAGGCCGAGAGTACTGCCATGAAGACACAGAGAGAGAAGGATGAGGTAAAGTAATGCGCAGAGGCAAATCGAAGAAGCCTAGAGCTATTTGAACACTAAGGAATCCAAAGGGAAAGCTTAGTATATGCCAGGAGGGCAGTCTGTAGAGTGAGGAAGGCTCACATAGAGGAAAAGGCTCAGTGAATGCTCAAAGTGAAGCTCAAAGAGCCACAGATCCAGAGCGCTTGACAGAGACATAGCCACCATAGATTGGAGGCAAAGCTGTAGAGCCAGAGAGCTCAAATGGACTTCTAAAGAGCCATGAAGCTGCAATGAAGTTCATAACAAAAAAGAGATCAAAATGATCAAGCTTTTTCTGGTGACTGTTGTACTAAAGACAGAAGAAGAATTCTAGAGACAATACAGAATTCTGAGGGAGTCAGAGAGCCCAGAAGCTCAAGAAACTCAGAGCATTTACTGAAGGAGTCAAGTCCAGGGAAGCCTATATCTGTCTACAGCTAAAGGACAGCCAGCAAGATAAGATGGTATTCTAAACCCATAGGTTCAGTTGTAAACCAATGGAGTTTAGTGTGGAACTTGTAAAAGAAGCATTATCATAATCCCAAAGAGCCTAGTTGAGTTGACTAGAGCTCATGGAGACGTAGCCCAAGATATCAGGGTGAACTCCTACTTATATTGTTGTTATGTGGGTTGGTTATTATTTGTATTATTTGTTGTTATATGTTTTTATATCATTTTAAGAAAATAAACTTAAAGCACCTAACAATTAAAGGAAAACACAAGCATACACCTATTTCAAGTTCTTAATTCCGCAAATTATCAATCATAAGCATAGATCTTGGAAATTGTTTAAACTTTGGAGTGGGAGAGGTTCCTATAAGCTAACAAGAAGCCTTTAGGTGCCCCATTTCAGATCATTTACATGCTTTGACAAGTGTGAAACAGGTGTTTCAGTGGGGAGGCAAACAACAGAAAGCCTTCGACACATTGAAAGAAAGGATCAGTACAACGCCAGTACTAGCACTGCCAGATCTTCAACATCCATTTGAGATTGAGACAAATGCAAGTGAATATGCCATGGGGGCAGTGTTGATGCAACACAGAAAGCCTATATGCTTTCATTCTGAGATATTCACATCAGTAGTAGTTAATTATCCTACATATGATAAAGAATTATATGCATTAGTTCAGAGTGTTAAAAAGTGGAAACATTACATAATGGGTAAAGAAACAATCATACACATAGATCATCAACCACTAGTGTTTACAATCAAAAACTAAATTGCAACAATCAAGACACTATCGGCGGATGGGTTTTCTATAGAAATTTCATCTTGTTATGAGATATAAGAAGGGCATACATAATAAGGTTGTAGAAATGTTATCAAGACCAATTATAAATGCATCCAGAATACTTAGGCATAATTCGGTAATTCATGAAAGTTACATTGAACACTATGCTCAGGACATAGGTTTTAAGGATGTATATGCAACTTTAAGTCATGGCAAGCAGGTAGAAGAATTGGATTATTTCATAAAGGACAAACTCTTATATCATTTGGGAAAGTTATGCATTCCACAAACTGAAAGAGTTAATATAATGCGAGAAGCACATACTTCTCTCATATCAGGTCATTTTGGTGTAATTAAAACAGTTGCACAATTACAAAGACTCTGCTATTGGCCACGAATGAATGAGATATTGTCTAGATATATTAAAGGATGTACTATGTGTGCTATAAGCAAGCCAAGTAATAGAAAATTAGGCTTGTATAATCCACTTCCAATTCCTTCTCGTCCTTGGGAAAGTGTTTCCATGGATTTTGTTGGGGGATTACCAAAGTCTAGAAAGAGATTTGTATGTAGTTTTGGACAGGTTCAGTAAGATGTGTATTTTGACACCATGTAATAAATAGGTCATAGCTGAACAAACTGAAGAGTTGTTCTTTCAAAATGTATGGGTTCATTTTGGGTTACCCACTTCTATTGTATTTGATTGAGATTCTCAATTTGTCGGGAAATTTTGGTCAAGTCTATGGGAGTTAATGGACAAAAAGTTAAAGAAGAGCACGACATTTCATCCGCAAACAGATGGTCAAACAGAAGTGGTCAACAGGATAGTGATACAGTTGCTTCGAGGATATTGCAGCAAGCATCCCAAACTTTGGGATGAGCATTTGTGTTGCGTGCAACATGCTTACAACCATGCAAAACATTCTTCTACTTAGAGATCTCCTTTTGAGACTTGTTTTGGTTTTATACCAAAGTCTCCCTTGGATTTTGTCTTTGGTAAATACATAGTAGTTGATGGACACAGTGATGTGGAAAAAGAAACCAAGCTCATTGAACAAATCCAGGAAATTCACCAGGCAATACAAGAACAGCTAGAAAGAAGCCAAGCAAAGTATAAGGCATGACATGACAAGCATCAAGTTGAGAATAGTTTTCAAGTTGGTGATCAAGTCTGGTTGTACATCAGCAAAGAAAGATTGCAAGGGGAAGGTAAAAAGTTGAAACCAATTAGATATGGTCCTTTCAAAATACTTGACAAAATTGGTGAAAATGCTTTCCACCTAGATCTACCAGCTTATATGCAGATCTATTCTGTCGTAAATGTTGAAAACTTGCGATTTTATGAGCATTCATTGATTGAAGATCCCGAAGAGCAAGGTCGGCTACCTTCCATTAAAGATCTTTTGCTCGAGTATCTCAATGAGCTACAGGAGGACACAATTCTTGACAGGAGGATAAGGACTTCGTGACGAGGAAATGTTGAGTATCTTCGAGTTGGACTCAAAGGTACAAATCCAAGCAAGGCACGATGGATAGAGATTGGAAAAGTGAAGGAACTTTATCCTCACTTACTCGATAGCTAAAACCAGCTTTTGGTGGTCCAAAAGCTTCCAATGGGGAGGAGTGATCCAAAATGGATCCAGTTTTGCCTTCGAATCAAAGTCTTCAAATGCAGATGAAAATGGGATTAAATCAACGTGATCGTCGATACGATTCCAACGGTGCAAATGACACGTAAATCCAAGTACATATGTAGAAGTTAGAGCCAGTCAAAGTTTGTGGAAAACTAGGGCAAAAAAAGTCAAAAGTCAAAGGTCAACAGTCAACCAAGTCAATGGTCAATAGTCGATCAAGTCAATGCCTACGTTAGCAGGGACACGTGTCAACCCAGGAATGAGCCACGGGTCCTAGATGATGTCAACGGAGGAGGTCACGTGGCAGATTGTGATTGGTTCATATGGGCCAATCCGATGTTGACACGTGGTAGCCTGAATTTTTCCCAATTTGGCCTCATTTCCAAAATTTTAGGGATCAGGGAGGATCGAACCCTTGACCTCCCAAAGTGGCAAGGACTTCGTCGGAACTAGCTCACTGGTTTAGCTATTACAGGCCTTGGTAACGGATGCAGTGAGTTTGTATTTATGTTGTGTCGGGATTCTCGCCGGAAAAAGGCTGGACGGTTGGGGTCAACCCCACGACCGTCGGACCTTTGAAGTTATGGTTATTGTTATATTTCAACACATATGCAATATCCCACATTCACCGTGAATAGCAACCATATATGGTATATTAATACAATACAAACAATGTATAACCAACAGAAGAGTGGAGCCAACACATAATATATCACATATCCAATTTATAACATAACCAATGGCGGAATGGTTGGGCGGGGGTTTTGAACCTTCGACCTTCCAAAATTATATATATGCAACGCTTTAACACACATCCACTAACCAACATGCCAACAGTTCGGGCTTGAAACAAAGCTGAACCAATTTTTTAATAAACTGTTGCAGGTGCCGAATCTGCCATACCACCAGAGCAGCGACCGAGGTGGTTTTATGCAGGCCAGGGTGGTTTTTGCCAAACAGAGGGTGGTTTTGCAGGGACAGAGGTGGTTTTGGACTATTCCAGCGGGTGTGGAGGTCACAGTGGCCAAATATGGTCAAGTTTATACTCGTTTGACTCGGAATTTTGATATGAACGCAGTTGTGGGGTCCATTTCTCATTTGAGTCTCTGTTTTCGAGCTCATACTTGTAACAAAATTTTGAAGGAAAAATAAATAGGTCAGCACTGGAAGCGAAAGGACTAGGAGACGTAGCCAGAAAGTCTGGTGAACTCCTTTATTAAATTTTGTTGTGTTGATGTGTTTGAATGTGCTTTCAACTTGTTTATGTGTTTATGTTATTTGCAATCTTTTCGATCCATCGCACTAAGTAACATAAACAAATTCACATAAAGTCTGTAATACCCTTTTTTCATTAACGGATCATATGCTACCTCAACAAATTCTCAATTAGGTGTTATGTGAATTGAGCTCCCTGATCAATGACTAGTTCTCTAGGGCACCTAAAATTATAGAATACATTCTCCCTTAAGAACTCAACCACTTTCTCATTTTTTTCTACCTTGATAGCCTTGGTCTCAGCCCACTTTGTCAAATAATCAGTGCATACAATTATGTGCTTTTTCTGCCCTAATGGTATATCAATGGGCCGAATGAAATCCATGCCCACTTGTCAAATGGCTCTAGATTCACTTGAGGTTGCTAGGGTATTTCATCCTTGGGAGTAGCTCTCCTTATTCTATAGTATTGATCACATCAACTGGTGTATATTCTTGCATCTTTGTGGAGAGTGGGGCAGTAGTAGCCATCTTGCAATACCTTGAATGTTGTCCTCTTGGCTGTAAAGTGGCCTCCAAAGGGACCATCATGACATGCCAAATGAATGTCAAATACTTCCTCCTCCCTGACACATCTCCTCAAAATCTGATCTAGGCCTAGCTTGAAGAGATCGCCCCCAATCCAAGTGAATGGGGCGACACTCTTCCTTACAATTATGCTCTATTCCTTGGATGATAGATTTGGAGGGAAATATGCAGTAATTAGGTAGTTGGCTATGTCAGCAAACCATGGAGAGAGAACTGAAATAGAAAATAAATGCTCATCTGGCAGCTAATAATCAACCATCCCTTCCTTGCCTACAGGAAAAGAAAGTCTAGACAAAAAATCTACAACTACATTTTCCCTACCTAGGTTATCAATGACAGTTAAATCAAATTGTTGTAATAAAAGAAACCATCTAATATTTCTGGCATTCACGTCAAGCTTGTTCATCAAATATTTGATAGCAACATGATCAATATGCACAAAGGTCTGATAACTAGTGATGTATTGTCTAAATTTGTTCAAGGAATCGACAATAGTTACAGACTCCTTTTTAGTCACAGTGTAGTTTAATTTAGTCTTGGACAAATTTTTGCCAATGAAGTAAATGGCATAAGGCAACTTGTCATCCATATGGCCTAGAGCTGCTCCTATATCTTTTTCAGAGGCATCAGCATGGATGTGCAAGGGAAGAGCCCAATTTGGGTCTCGGAGTATGGTTGCACTAGTCAACTTGTCCTTCAATATTTCTTGGGCCTCTTCACAACTTTATGACCAGCAAAATTCAAATTCCTTGGCCAACAATCCAAACAATGGTGAGGCTACTTTGTTGAAGTCATTGATAAACCTCCTATAGTATCCAGATAAGCCCAAGAAATGCCTGGCATCCCTCTGCTTTTGAGGAGTAGGGACCCTTTTTATGATAGCAATTTTATTTGGGTCCACTTGTAGTCCTTCCTGGGGTATTGAGTGACCTAGAACAATACATGAATTCATAAATAAATCACACTTCTTAGGACTAAGGGATAGGTTCGTTTCAATGCACTTATTTTATAGTTTACCCAAGTTAGAGAGAGCCTCCAAGAAATGACACCCATAGGGAGTGAAATCATCCATATATATTTTTACAGTGTCATGGACTAGCTCAACAAAGATGCTCAAAAATGCCCTTTGAAAACTGGTAAGGTCATCAAGGACAAGTGAATGTGGTTTTCTTTTGGTCCACTGGGTTGATCTGGATCTGATTGTAACCACTGAATCAATCTATGAAAGAGAAGATAAATGAAAGGTAGAGTTAAATGGCATTTTTTAGTGGATTTATTTAACTCTCCGTAATCCACAAAGATCCTCCATTTTCCATTCTTGTTTTGGACCAGAACTAGAGGAGACACCCACTCACTATCTGAGATGGGGTAAATGAACCCTGCATCCAACAACTTCTACAGTTCTTCTTTGAATATGCATTTGAGGGTTGGGTTCATTCTCCTCTGAGGTTGACGCACTGGTTAGGATGTTGGGAATAGAGAGTTTGTTGGCTTGTTAAAGAAGGTGGCATGACTTGTCCCACAATTTACAAGTTAGAGATTATCACTCTCCAGAAAGACTAAGGAATTCTTGGGAGAGAACATCCTTATAAAAAAGGATCATGAAAAGGTTGAAGATCAAATGGATAGGAATCAAACTCATCCCTCCCTTACTATTGGGGCTACAAGAGAGAAGGAACCAGAAAAAAGAACAAAAATAATGGACACACATAGAGGAAAATGCAGGTTTCTATCAACAAGATGGCACACCATTTGAGATGTCGTGGGATGTCAGAGAGGCCACTAGGGCCATGCATGAAATTCACATTGGTGACTAAGCTTCTCAAAGGATGAGCAACACTTTCAGGATTCAGCAGGGGGTGATGACCGGACCCATCAATAGGTATATTTTGAGGTTCATTGTGCTATCCTCGAGCCCTTAAAACTCTCCTTTTCTCACATTAATTCACATTTTTAGACATCATATGATTAGTAGGAAGAATATAGGGATTTTTTCATATTATATGGCCTAATGTGGTTAATCTGTAGGAAAAAGAAGCATTTTTGGAGATATTTACCATCCAGGGGCTTGATGGAGACACCTAGAGAGAATATTGGGGGCTTGTCCACCTCATTAACTCCCTATCTCAGCTTCATATCAAAGAATCCTCATCAATAACTTTAATTCACTAGCATCTGAGGAAATCTAAGTGCATGACAACATCAAAGGGAACCAGGTCCACAAATCTCGAGAGTTTGAAGGGGAGAATTATTCCTTTCAAGGGAGAAGCCCCTCAATTATTACTTTTGTATAAATAAACTAGCTCAAAGGATCATTAGGATTCCAATTTTGGTTGCAAATAGGAGTAGCCACTCAGAGCCTAGTGCTTGACATTCTTATTAGACTTATCTTTCATATGATGTATGTGACTATCATTTTATGTTAATGAGAAGTTTACAATTGGTCTGCATCTGAGCTAGTTTTGGAGGGATGAAACCCTCAAGTTTGGGCCCAACTCGTAGGATTTAGTCCCTCTTGGTCTGAGCCTATCTGCAAGCTGTTGGCTGCTACAAGTTGCTGCATAGTCGAAGTTACTGAGAAGAGGTCAATCTTCTAGAGGCTGACTTGGTGTGGAGGGAAGGTCTGGTCTTGGTCTAGGGTGAAGAGTCTCAAAGAATACTATTGAAAGGAAGAATTACTTTTACTGGGTTTTCCCCTCGAGGGGTCTTTTTCCCTGGCATGTGCCTACATCTTGTGTTCATTGTTTTATGTGTTGCTTCTTTTGGTAATTACTTGATGAAAAAAAGAAATAAGATATAAAGAAACATCACAAGTAATTATGAAGATCAAGAAAATCTTTAATGCCTTTATGATTTTCCAACACTTTGGTGTATTGATTTGGTTTTAGATGAAATCCTAGATACTTGAAGCCTTCATCTAGCTGGGCTAGGCCAAAGGAAAAAAAAAAAAGATCTCAAAACCTGAGTCTCATCTCCCTCCAAATTATGGACAAACATGTAATATTTTTGGTCGTTTATCACCATTCTTGTTGCAGTCCGGAATAATCTGAGAATACTTGCCAGAGGCTCTACATCGCTCCTATTCCCATTAAAAAAGCACTTTAACTTATTTTTAAAGCATTTTAAAATGTTTTTAAAACATTTTAAATCATTTTAAATTGTTTTTAAAGCATTTTAAAATCATTTAAAATTGTTCTTAAAGCAATTTAAATTATTTTTAAAGTATTTTAAATTGTTTTTAAAGCATTGTAAACTATTTTTAAAGCATTTTAAATTGTTTTTAAAGCATTTAAAATTGTTCTTAAAGCAATTTAAATTATTTTTAAAGTATTTTAAATTGTTTTTAAAGCATTGTAAACTATTTTTAAAGCATTGTAAATTGTTCTTAAAGCATTTTAAATTGTTTTTAAAGCATTTTAAATTGTTCTTAAAACATTTTAAATTGTTTTTCAAGCATTTTAAAATCATTTTAAATTGTTCTTAAAGCAATTTAAATTGTTTTTAAAGCATTGTAAACTATTTTTAAAGAATTTTAAAAACAGTTTAAAGTACTTTAAATATTTGTAAAACATTTTAAAGCATTTAAAATTGTTTTTAGAGTAGGGACCCTTTTTATGATAGCAATTTTATTTGTGTCCACTTGTAGTCCTTCCTGGGGTATTGAGTGACCTAGAACAATCCATGCATTCATAAAAAAATCACACTTCTTAGGACTAAGGGATAGGTTCATTTCAATGCACTTATTTAATAGTTTACCCAAGTTAGAGAGCCTCCAAGAAATGACACCCATAAGGATTGAAATCATCCATATAGATTTTTACAGTGTCATGGACTAGCTCAACAAAGATGCTCAAAAATGCCCTTTGAAAAGTGGCAAGGTCATCACATGATCCAAAAGGAAGGACCCCATAAGAATAGGTACCCAAAGGACAAGTGAATGTGGTTTTCTCTTGGTCCTCTGGGTTGATCTGGATATGATTGTAACCACTGAATCAATCCAGGAAACAGAAGATCAATGAAAGGTAGAGGGAAATGGTATTTTTTAGTGAATTTGTTTAACTCTCTATAATCCACAAAGATCCTCCATTTTCCATTCTTGTTTTGGACCAGAACTAGAGGAGACACCCACTCACTATCTAAGATGGGGTAAATGAACCCTGCATCCAACAACTTCTACAGTTCTTCTCGACTATGTCTTTGAGGGTTGGGTTCATTCTCCTTTGAGGTTGGCACACTGGTTTATAGCCTTCCTAGATGTAGATGTGGTGAGTACACATCGAAGGGTGCACTCCCTTCATGTTGCACAACTCCTCTTCCTGATGGGATGAGAATAAGGGGTTGATTTCAATGTTTTAGATGGACCAAATTCTACCATTTTGATATGAGCAGGACTTGAGTCAACTAGGCACTAATCATTCCAAGGATTATCTTCAGATTTCTTCACCAGCTCATCAAGAGGCACGGTGTTGGGGGGATGGTTCTAGAGGATATGATAAATTAGGTCATCTTCATCAGGTTTCCCCCCTCCTATAATAGTATCTAGGGTACATATTGGGTAGGATGTGTTATGGTACGCTTCATCTTCCTCTTCCTCTTCCAACCATAAGGTTAAATCATGCTCGAAGGATGGTTGAGCAGGAAGATACAAGACCAAGTATTTGGAAAATTCCCATTCTTAATGGTCATGTTCCCAGCCCTGCAACTTATGTAAGAATCAACAGTGGCTAGCCATGGCATTCCAAGCATGAGAGGAGAACCAATGAATTTGGTCTTGGGTTGGATAGCTAAGAAGTCAACAGGGTACTCTCAGGAATCAATAGAGACCATCACATCCTCAACAACTCCCTCAGGAGCTACTATGGATCTGTCTGCAAGATGCAATACTGTTGTGGTCTTCCTCAATGATACTTGGAGTTTCAGTTTGAGCATGGTCTCCTTATTCATCACATTGATGGCATCCCCAAGATCAATCAAGGTGTGGGGGACAATGATGCCATCAATGTGCACATCTACAACATCACTCCCAGGGTCTAGATAATTTGGGCAAATCACTCTCCCCAACATTAAGTCAGACAACTTTCCAATGACATTAATGGTACGGGTGTGTCTCTTTATCCTCCCATAATGTTTGAAGCATTTCTCCTTGATTAGATTGTTGTATATGGGGACATCCTTGATGGCTTGGAGGAGTGGGATTTTAACACAAAAGTTTTTCAATTCTCCCAGAAGTTCAGTCTCTTCTCGGGAGTACTGACTAGAATGTATCAATCTTTCAAGAAAAGGAGTTTAATTGACTTTAGGAACACTCTCTTCCTTTTCCTCTTCAATCTCCTCATGTGGAGATGGAGGTTGGTTATCTGGAAGCCCTCTTCAAGACTTGAGGTTGGTCTCTTGAATTTCCACATCATAGATAGGGTAGGATGTGTCTCCACTATAGATATGTTGTGCCTGTTTGTTGTTCCAGTTCGGATTTCCTTGAGCAGGCATCTGAGGTTTCTTAAGTGGAGAAGGATGAAGGAGGTGTGGTTGAGATGGATGTGGGGGTAGTAAGGCTAAATATTGGTTGAATGGGGGCCTCCACCCCTGTGATGGGGTATTCCACTGAGGATGTGGGGGAGCATATGGTTGAAATGACTGATTGGCAGGTTGGGAAGGGTATTAACGTGCATAAGACGAAGGAGAAGGCCATGCATTCGGATTGGGATTGTAATATGGATAGGATGCCCCTTGCATGCCCTACTAGTGTGGTTGAGGTCCTTGAGGCCTCCTTTAGTTGATATAATAGAGTTTTTCAACCCAACCTTCAGTTCCTTGATATACAACTTTCAATCCAGGTAGAGAAGGGAACTTATCTGTGGAGTGGTTTTCCTCACAGACTGAGCAAACCTCTATAACATTCAATGGACATTCATTTCTAGGGTGCCTTCTAGTGCATCTAGGGAAAAAGACAACTAAGGCTCTCTCTGCTTCCTCCTACTTCCTCTTGATCTGCATGGTGTCCATTTGCAGAGCAAGGGTATGCAACATTTCACTTTTAAAGTCTTCCAACATGTTTCCAATTTCACTCTTGATAGATGTGTTGGAGGAAGAGGAACTGGCCAAAGCTTGACTGGCCCTACCCTTCTTTCTAGAAGCCCTAGAATGATTTTTGAAAACTGTCTTGATATCATCATAAGATAGTTGATAGATGTCCCCTCCAGACAACATGTTTAGGGTTTCTAGGATATCTTCCCTGATCCCTCTAAGAAGGACTAACTTGAGTGATTCAAGATCAAGGGTGCATCTGTCCCTTTTATAGCTGAGTTGGAACTTTTCCTCATAACCCTCCAAGGATTCAACATGTCCCAAGGTCATTCTGAAGATTTCCTCTTTGGTGTTCTTGGACCTATAGTAGTCCCTATACTTCTCATTGAAGGATTGTTGCATTTGAGCCCAGGTAGTGATGTTGTCCCAGGTAAACCCATGAACCAGCACAAGGTTGCAGCCTTAAGGGTGGATGGGAACAACTTCAACTTCTAGTCATCAAAGGTAAAATCACAAGTTTTGTAGATGATAGAAAACTCAAAGAAAAAGGTATCAGGGTCTTCTGAGGTTAAGCCATGGAAGTGAGGAAGGGAAGAGGGGCTTATGTTTTTCATCCTAGCATCTCCATTAGTCTCTTTAATGGGAATATCACCCTCATTTCTATTTTCAGCCATGGTGTAAGTGTGTGGAATGGTTTTTTCTTCTTCTTCCCCAATAGGCTCTTCAGACATCTTTGGTTTCTCACCTAATGGGTCCTCTAACTCCCCTGCAGTCAGAGAAGGAAGCAGACAACCATCGAAGAAGGGGGAAGGTTGACTGGAATGAAGGACATAGGTAGAACACATAGATGCATGAAAATTGAAAAAACCCAAAAGATAAAAGATGTGGGCCTCCTGGAGGAGAAAGTAAATGAAATGGGCAAGGAATTGAATGATTTGAAACTAAGGGAGTCAATTGTGAGAGAGAAACTACAAGAAGAAAACACAAGACTAAGAGAGCACTTGCAAGAAAAAGAGACACAATTTGCTACTATGAAAATTTTATCTATGGAAGCCATATAGTGCCGGCATCCATGCAATTCCAAATAAAGACACTAGAAAATTATGATTATTCACCTTTCCAGGACTACAGACAATTCATTGAGTTTTGAAAAAAGGAAACTATTGAGGATATGGCAAAACTAGCTAAGTTTTACATGCATAATTTAACAAATATGAATTTCTAGGACCCAAATCAATATTGGGAGACATGCAACTTATGCCATTAGCCTCTTGGTTGACCCATGAGGAACCAAGAGCTAAATAATTAAAGAAGGTGATGGAAAAAAAATAAATGTATCCCTTATACATCAGAGCATAATTAGTAAGCCCCAAGTCTGTCATCAGTAACCACAATCTCATCTCATCTGATTCTGATTTAGCACCTAGTTACATGGAAGACAAAGAACAATCCATCCTACATTTTGAAGACACCTTTAGGATGTTGGGAATAGAGAGTTTGTAGGATTTTTAAAGAAGGTGGCATGCTCTGCCCCACAATTTACAAGTCAGAGATTATCACTCTCCAGAAAAACTAAGGAATTCCTGGGAGAGAACCGCATTATAAAAAAGGATCATGAAGAGGTTGAAGATCAAATGGATAAGACTCAAACTCATCCCTCCCTTACTATTGGGCCTACAAGAAAGAAGGAACCAGGAAAAACAACAAAAATAATCGACAGACATAGAGGAAAATGCAGGTTTCTATCAACAGGAAGGCACACCATTTGAGATGTCGTGGGATGTCAGAGAGGCCACCAGGGCCATGCATGAACTCCACATCGGTGACTAAGTTTCTCAAAGGATGAGCAACACTTTCAGGATTCAGCAGGGGACAATGATCGGACCCATCAATAGGTATATTTTTAGGTTCATTGTGTTATCCTTGAGCCCTTAAAACTCTCATTTTCTCACATTAATTCACATTTATAGACATCATATTCTTAGTAGGAAGAATATAGTGATTTTTTCATATTGTATGACCTAATGTGGTTAATATGTAGGAAAAAGAAGCTTTTTTGGAGATATTTACCATCTAGGGGCTTGATGGAGACACCTAGAGAGAATATTGGGGGCTTGTCCACCTCATTAACTCCCTATCTCAGCTTCAGATCAAAGAATCCTCATCAACAATTTGAATTCACTAGAATCTGAGGAACTCTAAGTGCATGACAAGGTCAAAGGGAACCAGGTCCACAAATCTCGAGAGTTCAGAGGGGAGAATTACTCCTTTCAAGGGAGAAGCCCCTCAATTATTACTTTTGTATAAATAAACTAGCTCAAAGGATCATTAGGATTCCAATTTTGGTTGCAACTAGGAGTAGCCACTGAGAGCCTAGTGCCTGACATTGTTATTCTTATCTTTCATATGATGTATGTGACTATCATTTTATGTTAATGAGAAGTTTACAATTGGCCTGCATCTAAGTTAGTTTTGGAGGGATGAAACCCTCGAGTTTGGGCCCAACCCGTAAGATTTAGTCCCTCGAATTTTTTTCTTGTTCTTGTTCAAAGAATTGCAATCCTTTCCTTGTTTCCATAGAGGTTATGTCATAAAAAATTATAATTTCATGCTTGCCTATCACTTCTCTTGTGGGAAGAGTGACTCAAAAGATCCACAATAACAAGTCAAAAATATTTGTTTACCATTTCTTGGAAATTGTTAAGTATTGGGTTGTAATCTTCCTGCATGTTTAATTTCTACAAGTTAGGAGTTAGCAGGATTGGTTTTTTCAATTGGAATTGTGTTGTAGGTTTGAGTATATTTCAATAAAATTCAACTCCTTTTTTCCATGTTAATTTAGTTTGCTACAATAATGATCATTTCATGCATGTGTTTGACTGGTTTGTATGGATTGTGTTGACGTATAGGGGTGGGAACACCTTTCCACATCCACCTAGACCTTTCCATCTTCCTCTTAGGCACCTCACTTTACTTCCAAACTCTATCTTCGAGGTCACTCTGTTAAGGTAAATGAAGGACACTGTGGGCATCGACTTTGGTGCAAGATAGACCTCTGATGGGTACTAGGCTTGGCTAAGGGGCTTCCACAGACTCCATTCAACTGCTTCTACCTTCATCCATCTTACTCTACCTTCAAGACACCATTTTTTTCCTCAAAAAGCTCTCGAACCCTCCTCCTGTAGCAAAACAGGGCCTCTTGTAGCAATACAAAACCTCTTGTAGCACCTCCTGTAGCACACATGTAGTATTGTTTTCTTCAACCAATTTTTTCCCATACTTTGAATTTGGCATAATTAAGTTGAATAATGGCCCCCAAACTATGATTTTAGGATTAGGTAAGACTCTAAGACCACACCTCATTCTTTCCTCACTGTAGCCATGAGATAACAAAACATAGCTAGAACTAGTATTTTTGTTGAGAGGTATGTTAAATATTGGATTCCTCATTTTCAAGCAAGTGTGAGTAGACAAAAGATGCATGAAAGTATGTTATTGATTTGATTAAGTGTGCGAGTAGAGTAGCATCATTTACTTTTGTAAATAGACTAGCCTTTCCCTTTCATGCAATTTCAATTAGCATTTATATTTAATGAATAACATGTTTACCGTTGTAGTTAGAATCATGTTCATTTATGTTTTCACAAGAAGTTTTCACTGTAATTAGTTAGAGGAGAGGTCTCTAAACACCTTTATCTGAGTTCATGAAGGGGGGCGACATGAGTAGAATCGAACCTACAGTGCATATAACATTGTCACCTCTAAGTTTGTAGGAACCCCGGTTGGTAATTTAAGTTGAGAAGGCCTTAGGAGTTGCAACATCCTTGGTGCAATACCAGGGCTCATCAGCGCCCTGAGTGAAAGAAAACAAACACCAGTTTCATGTTATTTGGAAAGGAACACAAGGAGGAAGAAAACTTCTTATTATTTGGATTATATCAAAATGAAGTAGTATTTAGTCAAAAATCCCAGTTTTGTCAATCAATAATGATAATTGTATTTTACATTACATTTCCAGTGAATACAATGGGTAGGTAGCACCATAAACATGCACAATGATTGTAGGGTGATTGCTAAAGGGGAAAATAAGGCTTCATGTTTTCATTTTTAGTTTTTAGATTAAAAAATAAACAAAGAGAATATAGTTAGCATCTTGTGATCTTCTCCTAAAAACAAGTTCGATAGTCCCCATACAGTCGCCTTGGTAACCAATCTATTAGGTGACCTAGCAAGTGCGACCAAAACTCTAATGCCCCCTTCCATCGCAACCAATTTGGAAACATTTTCATTGATTGATAAATTTGCTATGACCTGCAGAAAAACAAATAAAATTCATTTGCAGACAATGTAATTGAGCCTTTTAACATGTAATTGGAGAAATGATCAACCAAACTGACTCTCCAACTTCACACAAATAACAAGTGCATCTAATAGCGATGATTGGTTTGAAAAAATCATTCATGGACAAGTAAATTGATAAAGTTATGCAAAATGCAAAGTAAACATAAATCGACTCCTATAAATTGGGAAAGTTGGTTTCACAGAATCACTAATGAGCAAGTAAAATTGAGAAATTTGTGCAAAGTGAAAGGTACCTTTGATGCTTCTACATATACCCCTCTCGACGCAGCTTTACGAGATCCAAAAAAAACCTAATCTTGTCGCCGTGCATTACAGTTTTTTCCCTAGAAGGATTGTCGGTTACAACCTCATCATCAATCATCACAAATGTCATAGGTGCAAGGGTTTCTCTCGATATCTTAAAACCCACATAACATTTAAGCCTTTCAAAAACAACAACCAAAAAGCCACATCTCAGGTTATATCCCTGCGCAATACATCCAACACAACCAATTTTACAAAAATGACCCAAATTTGTGAATTTGTCGTCCACTTGACGTTCCCAAAACTTGCCATGGATAAAACCCTAAGAACCTGCCATGTACAAATCCCTACGAGGCACTGCATTTCCCAACGTCATCTCGTCAATGTTCATGAAATCGAAGAAGCCAAGGTCTGAATGAACATAAAAATGATTGACAAGTGCTATGATTGCAAACTTGTCCACATCCCTCAGCCCTAGTAGCTGGAGCCGCTTAAGCCATGGGCAACATAGGGCCACAACTCTTATCACATTGCTCATGATTTTGTTGGAGAAATTGTTAAAATAAGCTAATTGTCAAACTACTATCACTTCTATGAATGAGTTACAAGTTACAATCTCAACCAATTATGAGGCAATGATAGACATAAATAAGGATTCCTCTTTAGAAATCACTTTCAAAAGTAAGGTTTCTATTTCAAGAGACAGAGGTCGAGGCAGAAGTAGATCGAGAGGTAGAGGACGAGGTGAAATACATGGTGGTCAGAGAGATGGCCGAGAAGAGCATGAACATGAAAGTGAAAGCAACAACAAAAGCTTCAACAATAATTAAAGAGTTTATAAATAAAAGGTGAGATGTTATTATTGCAATAAATTTGGTCACTATGCTTGTGATTGCAGGAAGAGGATAGCTGATCAAGGGAACCAGAGTTTTAATGTCACTACAGAGAGTACTAACTCCATGTTCCTAGATTTCCATAACATGCATGAACCTTCTGATAATGTGTGGCTATGGGACAATGTTTACAGTAACCACACAACAGGAAACAAGATTTTGGTTGCAAATTTGGATCAATCTGCGAAAATAGAGGTAAATTTGGGGAATAACAAGACTTTAGATGTAGATGGCAAAGGAGTGGTCAACATTTTGACAAAGCAGGGGGAGCCGAAGACAATCTCTAGGGTATACTATGTCCCTGGTCTTAAACATAATTTGATAATTGTTGGTCAGTTGACACATAAGGGATACAAAGTTATCTTTCAAGGACAAGAATGTGTTAAATATGACAAGACCCCAAGCAAGCAACTGATAGCAAAGGTGCATATGACAAGGAACAAACTCTTTCCTCTAGCCATGAATTACAGTGATCACGTCAACTCATTTACAATTACATGTTCTAATGATTATTGGTTATGGAACTTTCAGTTTAGACACTTGCACTTTTCTAGGTTAAGATGGTTGCAACAGAAACAGATGGTTAGAGGATTACCTCCCATCAAAGAACCTACTAGTATTTGAGTATTACATCTTGGGAAAGTAACACCATGAAAGTTTTCCAAAGGAATTTGCATACATAGCAAAGAAACCTCTTGAGCTAGTGCATACATAATTGTGTGGACCTATGAGGACACAGTCAATTGGTGGAAGTTGTTACTTCCTCACTTTCATTGATGACTATAGCAGAAAGACTTGGGCTTACTTTCTAAGGCAGAAGTCTGAAATTTTTGCAAAGTTCAAAGAATTCAAAGCCTTAGCAGAGAACCAAAGTGGTCGACAGATCAATGTATTGAGATTAGATTGTGGTGGAGAATATGGTTCGAAGGCATTCCATGATTACTACAAACAACATGGAATAATAAGACAGTTTACAACCAGGTACACACCACAACAGGATGGTGTAGTAGAGAGAAAGAACATAACCATTATGAGCATGACAAGGAGCATGTTAAAAGAAAGAAAGTTTTCTAATGAGTATTGGGAAGAAGGAGTTGCATGTGTTGTTTATGTGATAAATAGATCTCCTAAAAAGAGTGTGATGAATAGAGTACCAAAATATGCATGGTCAGGTATGTCTTACAACATATCTCATCTCAAAGTATTTGGATGTGTATCTTACGCACATGTGCCTAAAAAAATAAGAAGCAAATTTGATGATTAAAGTGAAAAATACATATTTACTGGTTATAGTGAGCAATCAAAAGCTTACAAACTATGTAGCCTTGTCACAAAGAAGACCATAATGAGTAGAGATGTTGTGTTTAAAGAATAAGAGTCATGGAATGGGACAGTAGACAAAATACTTGATGCACAAGTGCCACTGATGGAAGAAGATGAAGTAGTAGATAAGGAGTAGCAAGAATCATAGGTGAAGACACCAAATAGAGACACGCTAATAAGGACTCGAAGATTGTCTGAGTAGCATGGATCTTCAAGTAGATCAACAGATTGAGATTCTCCCAGCAATAAATTAGATGATGAATCAAGCAATGGTAAGAGAAAGATGAGAAGTTTGAAATATATTTATGGTGATTTGGATGTTAGTTCAAATTTTGCATTGTTGTCATTCCAACATTCTTTGTTTGAAGAAGCTATCAGAGATGAAAAATGGGTGCAAGACATGGATGAAGAAATTGAAGCTATTGAAAAGAATGATACATGGGATTTGGTTGATTTACCGAAGGAAAAAAACCTCATTGGTGTAAAATGGTTGTACAAGACAAAGTTGAATGAGAAAGGTGAAATTGACATATTTAGAGCATGACTTATGGCAAAAAGATTCTCGCAGCAAAGATGAATATACTTTGGAGAAACATTTGCTACGATAGCCAAATTGGATATTGTAAGAGTAGTTCTAGCCACAACAGCTCAAAACAAGTGGAAAGTATATCAGATGGATGTGAAATCAACCTTCTTTAATGGAATTATAGAAGAAGAAATTTATTTACAACAGCCACCAGGTTATGAAGATGAAGGTAAAGAAGATAGAGTTTACAGGTTAAAAAAGACGCAGTATGGTCTCAAGCAAGCGCCTAGAGCTTGGTATAGCATAATTGATAGCTACATGATCAAGAATGGATTTTGCATAATCAACATTGAGCCTACTCTGTACACAAAGGTAAATAAGCATGGACTGATTTTGATTGTTTGCTTATATGTTGATGACGTGATTTATACAGGTGATTTTGAATTCGATGAAATTAAAGCAGCCATGATGAAATAATTTGAGATGATATATCTCAGAATTATAAAATATTTTCTTGGCATAGAAGTTGAGAAATCTGAAAAAAGAATTTTTATTTGTCAAAATAAATATGCTAGAGATTTGCTGAAAAGATTCAAGATGGAAAATTGCAAACCTTTCCCTCCAGCAGTTGCAATAGGTACAAAGTTAAGTAAGGATGAGGAGGGATTATATGTCAATCCAACTCTATTCAAAAGATTGGTTGGCAGTCTCATGTATCTCACAGCTACAAGAATGGATATTATGTAAGGAGTGAGTTTGATTTCCAGATTTATGAAGACTCCAAAAGACACATTGGAGTGCACGAAAAAGAATTCTGAGATACATAAGAGGAAATCAAGATTGTGGCATAATGTATGCAAGCACATTGAAGAAGGTTTTGATTGGGTATATAGACAATGTTTTTGCAGGCAGTTTGGATGATAGGAAGAGCACTTCTGGTTATGTGTTCCATCTTGGTTCAGGTGTGATAGCATGGGCATCTACGAAGCAACTTATTATGACACTTTCGTCAACAGAAGCAGAATATGTAGCAGAAACATCAACAACATCTCAAGCAGTGTGGTTAAGAAGAGTATTTGATGGACTCAAGCAAAAACAACAAGGATCAATAGCAATATATTGTGACAACACCTCGACGATTGCACTATCCAATAATAATGTGTATTATCAAAAGAACAAGCATATTAATACTATATATCACTTTATTAGAGAACTTGTGAGCAATGGAGAAGTTCACTTCGTAAATCTAGTGATCAATTGGCCGTTATATTTACTAAGTCATTAGCAAAAGATGTGTTTGAAATTCATAGAAGAAACTTGGGTGTTTAAGCCTAGCTGAGACATAGACCAGCGGGCATGTTTGAGTTGTCATGAGTCATGTCCTAGTTTAACGGTCGTAATTAAGGGGAAGTGTTAAAATAAGATAATTACTCCCACATGAAGAGTTGGCTAAAATTAGAGACTCAGTTAACTAAAGGTTGAGTCAAGTTGAGTTAAGTCATAGTCGAATTTAGTGTGTGGTTGCATGTCAAGTCATTTTAGCCGATTCACTAGTTGGAAAAGGTTAAATACCCTTCATCACGCTCATTGTAATCATCAAGTTTTTTTGTGATGAATAGAAGAGCCACAGAGAGTGTGTTTTGTGAGTGAAATTTGTGTTTAAACTCCTCTGCCTTTCCAACGAAAATCTAGCCCTAACTACATGCTCTCCAACCACTGTTCGCAAGTCACCAACATAGAAAGCAACACAACCTGTACACATTCATCTTCTATGTTCCTTCACCTCTAAATTTATGACCATGTTCCTCACACTAGCTCCGCCATTTGGTTGCATCCCTTTGCAAGAGAAGATACAATAATAAAGTCCATATTACGCGCCATAATGTCAGGTGAAATTCACAAACATGACAAAGTACCTAAAAGCCTCCATTTCCTAAAAAGAGAGAGAGGCGAGGCTCTTGCTCCTCTTTCACCACGGAGACAATGGGCTCTTTACTAAAACGCTATGTAACATATACATTAACGTGAAAGGTTTTTCTCTAAACTCTTGGATTCATTCGGTTTATTTACCTTCTCTTTTTCAAGATTTTGCCCCGACTCGAATTATCTTAACTTTTTACTCTTTTACTCCAAGTATATTAATTTTTAACTTTCTCGCTGTTAAAAATAATTTTAATTTTAATTAACGATTATTTTCATCTTAAAAATATATTAATTTTTAACTTTCCACGTTGAAATAATTTTAATTTTAATTAAAGATTATTTTCATCTTAAAATATGTCTTAAATTGTTGAATTGAGGCTTCGTGATCCATAACATTTATTAAGTAGAATTTTGGTATAAATCACATGAAGAAAACTTTTGTGACGTGTTTCGAACCAACTAGTGTGGTTCATTGTCAGAGCATAAACCACACTAGTTGTTTTGAAACAAGTCACAAAGATTTTCTTCATGTTATTTAAGTGGAAACTCTACTTAATAAATATCTTAAATTATTATTTTTAAATTATTCTAAAGTGTAGTAGTGCTTCCTTCCATGTACTTTGCACTTCAGAAACAATTGCTAGTTCAATCCCCACTTACAACCAAAAATATACCTCATTTATTAAATTTTTATGATTTACATAATTTCATTACTAAAAACACAAAAATAATGAAAAATACAAAAATATGATAGCTTTATTCTGAAATATTCCTTTCCTGGCATGTTTCTGCCGGATCTCGACAACAGATTTCACTTCCCATCTTCAAATTTAAGCAATCTACTTTAGTTAAATAGGTCTACCCATGGCGTTAAAACCATCAAACTGATAGCATAAAATGGTTTCCAAAATTTCAACCCTAACCAAGGAAATCAAAGCAAGAAGAAACTAAGGGTTACAATTCACGCAACAGCTGTTTGTCCCGCATGTTGTGGAGTGGTCTCTCCAATCCAGTGCCCTTGACTACCCACTAAAGGTAACAATTCATAACGTGTTCGATGTGGCCAGCTAAACACAACCAAGCTGGCAGACGACGACTCTCCAATCAATCTGCCATTCGTTTATATTTGTTTTAAACGGTATGCCGGGCCCCAGATTTCTTGTGTATTTGATTAATGGTAACATGAGAGATATCTCCTTAAAACGACTCGCCTCACCTGAGGTGGACTGCCTGGATTTTAGAAAGAGATAGGCATGTGAAACGCGTGAGAGTGCGATAAACAGAACGGCTCTATCTTTTAAAGTTGGTGGGAATCAGGGTTGGAATTTCACAATAGTCACTCCGTCAAATTGGACGGTTTGGACCCATCTTCACAGTTTCAAGAAAAGATGGTGACAGTTTTGTAAATTTTTCACCTGTCGTGACAGCCGGTCAAATTCAATCCTTGGTGGGGATGAGTTAATAGCCCACTATATGTCTGTCCGTGTTTTGCTTTCGTCTCTATGAATCGCCTCCGCGTTTTCTCCACAAATACAAAGAAACTACATACTAGAGGGTTGCCAAACCTGTGAATTGATATGTGTGGTGGACCCCGTGAACGATGCCAAACTTGGGAATTGATAAATGCTGTAGGCCCTGAACCTGGTATTATTATTATTTGGTATAGTAGTGGGGCAAAGAACAAAAGATTTAGAAAAGAAGAAAAAAAAAAGGAGAGATGAAAGATTGGTATCATTATTATTTGGTATAGTATTAGGGTAAAGAGCAAAGAGATTTAGAAAAAGAAGGAAAAGGACCGAAAGATCGAAGATTTGGTGCATAAACGTGTCAGCTTAGAAGTATTTGAACGTTGTTATTACTCAGAGCTTCTAATGGAAAACTACAAGATGTCGACTTTTTAAACTTTTTGATTAGAAATCTGGGTTAGCCAACAGAAGAATTTTATGTTTTCCAGAAATTCATGTTGCTTTCTGGAAGTGTCCTTTGCCATTCAAAATGTTAGCGTACATAAAAATGACATGCTTCATGAAAAATATGGAGAGAGGATCAAATTTCAACGTGAGCTAAGTTGTGCCCCTCACACACGTATTGTGCGAAACTGGCGGACTCGAGGGAAAAAGATAAATGTGAGTTTGGGTTGGTTAATTGTCAATATCAACATCTACTTATCTGGAAGAAGAGAAATTGTCATTTTATCTCCATTTCATTAACAAAAACAGTTGTAGACTATGGTGACAACATAATTGACTTTTTGGTTATAAACTATGGTGACAACATAATAGAACATAAATGGTCATTTTATCGTCATTTGCTTAACGAAAGCGTTTTTTCTTAATTAATGGAACATAATTAACCATGCGAGGACCTTTTTTTTCTTAATTAATGAAACTGCGTAATATCGTTACATCGTACTCATTGGCCATAAAACGAATAGGAAAAGGCCTTACCCTTTTTCAATAATGAAAATTCATAGGAATAACCTACAATTATAATCGAAAAGAAAAAAAAGAGGTGGGAATCCCATAGTTTACTGAGGTTTTTGTAAAATTTTGATAAAATTTGGGAAAAATTTTGGGAAATTCAGATTATACTATTAAATTTTAAATACTTTAAATGTGTTTTATAATATTAAATCCATTACCAATATCAAAAACAAGATTTAAACACTCTTAATATTAATTATTTTTTTGACCTAACCTCAATAGACAAAGTTAATGGGAATTGAATTCTATTGAGAAGCTTCTAGCATGTTTCCACTCTTTGCAATATTTATATTTTCAGTGGGAAATGCACTTTCTCATAATATACATTTTTAAAGGAGTTATCTTTAGTGTGAATTTTTGGACTTTCCGGTGTCAAAATCAGTACGAAAATTTTGAAATTAAATCTTGATTTGGGTTATTTAAATTGGTTTTTCTACTATAAATATGGATTCAGCATCCTGAAAACCCCTAGACCACTTCCATAGACCACTTCCATTGCGCAAGATTACCCATCAAATTTGTAATTTCAACCAATTTCTACCAAATTTTAGAAAAAATAGATTGGAAACTTACTTTTTAAAACCTGCTCTTTTGTTTCGTGTACAGAATGTATACAATTTTTAAAACGGTTATTATGTAACAATATTTTTTTTGTGTATAATTTTTCGTTGATACGCAACCAGGGCAACGCATTTGATGGTTATAGATATATCATGATAAATATTGGTTTTGGGAATTTTTATGTTAATTTTTAATTTATAAATGGTTTGTATAATGATTTTGATTAGAGTGTAAAATAATTTCAAGAAATTTTTTGTTTTTTTGGTGGTTTATATTGGTTTAATATATTTATATTAATAGTTTTGTTGGAAATTGGAAATTATTAATAAACTGTTGTTATTTAATATTTTTAAAATTTTTAATATAAATATTATTTTATTATTTTTGGTGATGATGATGATGGTTAACGTCCACTGAAACCAAACTTTGGTCTATTGGACCTAAAGAAACGAATTATTTAGTTTGATTTAAGATTTTATTCCTATGCTCAAAAAGCTTGGAGAGAAGCCTCCCGAGCTCATTGTAATTTTGACAACGTAAAAGGCTAGGAAGGTCAGTATTGCAACAAAGATTTTGACACTGAGATCTAATGTGGTTGTACGCGGGGCACTCTAAGAGGAAGTGATTTTCATCCTCGATGTTCGTATTCTCACAGAGATGGCAGAACCTTTCCATCCATGGTGTTTTAGGAACTACCCAATGACCCGTTTCACTATGAAGCTCATGAGAGTTCATTCTAATCTTGGCTATATTAATTTTATTCTTTGAGCTAGTTAAAATAGAGAGATACTTTTGATCTTCTAGGGTGGGGTTGATGACCTCCTTATAATATCTTAATTTTCTTTTAGTTGCTAAATATTTCTCACACCACATTTTTTCTTTGAAATTAGAAATAACAATATTTTTAATGTTATTAATGTTTTGCAATGTAACATTCTCGTCGATCTCCCAATGGTTTAACCAGGCCCTAGTGTCTTTATACCAACCTTGTTTGAGTCTTAGGTGGTTTTGGCTGGAATTTAAAGCTAGCTTAGGAAGTCTATGGTCTCCTATGTTAATGAGTTTGTGCTTGTACAACAGAAGCCTAGTCATAGCTAGGCTCTTGATAGGGGAAAGACCCACTTTTATAAGGAGAATAGGATAGGGTGTGTTGCTTTTAATTTTGAGGTTATACATTGTAAAACACTTCTGGATTTGATCAATCTTTCTCCAGGATTCTCTAGAGATGCTACAACCCCAAACCTCACATCCATATAAGATAACTGGAGTGACTAAAGTTTCAAAGAGGAACTTCTTTCTATCCCACATTACGAGGTTTGTCGTTTTACAATTATTTTCAAGACCAAAATAAGCTTTGCATCCCACATTAATCCTTTTCTCAATGCTATAGTTCCAGTTAAGCTTGTGATGAATATCAATTCCTAGGTACTTGTAGGAAGACACTTCCTCCAAGTTACTATTGTCATACATAAAATTAGCATAAGTTTCCTTCTTGGATTTGATAATCATAACTTTTGTTTTGTCAGTGTTAACAGTCATACCCATGGTAGAGCAGTTTTCCTTAAGAAGTATAAGTTGTTTATCAAGACCAAATGGGTACCTTGCGAGAAGAACAATATCGTCAGCGTAGAGAAGAAGGATGATGACTATCCCAGCTAAGATCGTGCCAGAACATCTTGCTTCCTCTAAACAACCTTCTAGCTTTTCGATGTAAATGCCGAATAGGGTAGGGGAGAGGGGGCAACCTTGTTTAACTCCGATATTACACTTAATATCTTTTGACCATCCCTCATTGCTCTTTAACTTAGCAATTACATTCTCGTATAACCTTATAGCGGCAGCTATCAACTCAAAAGGAACCTTTAGCTCTTCTAATCTGTTCCAAAGGTTGTTTCTAGGAATCGTATCGAAAACCTTTCTAAAGTCCACAAAACAACAAAAGAGATTGGATTTATCATTGCGGAATTCCTCCATAATGATCCTAAGCGTAACGAGGTGGTCTGTTGTTGAGCGCTAGTTTCTAAAACCCGCTTGGTCTTTAGCCCACTTACCTTCACTTTCAAGCCATATGCTCAACTTCCTTTCCAAAATAATACCATATAACTTGGCTAGGAGAGGGCTAACCATAATTGTCCGATAATTAGAGGGGTTATTTGTATCCCCACTTTTAAAAATAGGGATAATGAGGCTTTGAGTCCATGGTTTAGGGAACCCTTGCTTGACCACTTGATTGAAAAACTTGTGAATGTGGGGGATGAGGACAAGACCTCCAATTTTTAAGATTTCCGCCTGGTAACCTTCAATGTCCTTAGCTTTCCCATTAGCTAAGCAATTAACCCCAAAATCAATTTCTTCTAATGAGAAAACTTCTTTCGTTGTGAGCAAGGTTTCAAAGTTATCCATGACATTTGGAGATTCATAAAGCTTTTTAGATAGGAATTCCAGTTGTGTAAAGCAATTGTATTATTATCTTTAGTTTTCCTAGTTAGAATCTACCTCCAGAATTTCTTAGGAGCTACCTTAGAGAGGTGTAAGAGATTCTCTTATCTTTTACGAATATAATGTCTTTTTTTCCTTTTAGTTAGGGCTTTGTATATTTTTATTTTTCCAATTTTAAGAGATTCATCAACAACTTCCTTAATTGTTCTCCTTGCACTTTTACAATCTTTGTCATACCATGGGTTGGTTTTGCTATTTCTTTTATTACTTGAAACTTCAATTGAGAACTTGTTAATAGTATATGAGAGGGTTGTAGTTAAATTATGATAGAGATCTTCTATGTTGTCTATACTAGCTAAAGGAAGCAATTTAGTTTTTAATTCATTTAGAAAGAGATCTTTTTTATTTCTATCAAAGATTAACTTCTTTTGGCTATAAAAATTATCTTCTATGGAATCTCTATGCATGACAAAATTGAAAGTTATAAGTAAAGGCCTATGATCAGAGTCAGGCTCGTGGTCGTTTAAAATGTCAAAATTTGTTATTTCATTATATAGAGGGAGAAACAATATTTTTTTTATATTTATTTTTGAAAAATATATAAAAGTATTATTTTTAAAAATATAAATATTATAATAAATATTTTAAAATTATAATTTAATGTGGATATATGTAAATTTAAAAAAAAAAAATCAAAATTAAATTTGTAAGAATTTATTTTTATTTTAATAATAAATATTGTTACATTTAAAATTAGTAATCTTTTAACTATATCTTAATTTTTTTATTACTAAATATAAATATAAAACTATTCAGTATTATTCTTTCTTTTGCAAAAATAACTTTATTCTTTCTACTTCTCTAATTTAGTTAAAATTTTATATTTTTATTTTAATAAAAATTTAAAATATTATTAAAAACTTCTTATAATTTATGTTATTTGTTTTATTTTTTCTTTAAAAAATAATTTATCTAACCGTTAATATAATTATGTGTCATATACCTATTTTCCACACGTTTAAGAGGGTTAAACTTTAATCTATCTAACCGTTAATATAATTATGTATTATATACCTATTTTCCACACGTTTAATTATGTGTCATATACCTATTTTCCACACGTTTAAGAGGGTTAAACTTTAATCTATCTAACCGTTAATATAATTATGTATTATATACCTATTTTCCACACGTTTAAGAGGGTTAGCAGGGAAAAAAAACCTAAGAGATGTTGGGATACAGTTGAGTATGTGGCTTTAATCCGAGTTTGGATTACTAAGTACTAGACTATTCAGATTAATAAGTATTAGACTAGTTATGGGTGGTATGCATATAGTCTTATAATGAATAAATGTTTTTATTATTATTTGAGGATAAGTTTGAACTTTAATGGATTTGAATTTTTTTTCCATAATAAAGTTATAAGGATTTAATATAATAATAATATACACAAATCAAAGATGGAAAGATATATCTAAATTGGCTATTTCATTTACTTTAAAATCATAGAAAAAATATTTTACAGTAATTAGTTTTAAATAAATATTTATTATTTTAACACTTTTAATTAATTATTAAAATTAATATAAATAAACATTTATTATTTTAACATTTTAATTAATTATTGAAATTAATATAATATTTATTTAGTCTTAATAACTAGTTTCTAAACAAATATATAATATTTTAATTATTTTATATTTATTTTTAATAATTTATATTTTTTTTCAGTTAGTTTTTTACTAAATATATTTTATTATTTTTATATATTTTACTTACCTTATTAACTAATTTGCTAACAGCTAGTTTTCAACAGCTAATTCTGGGCAATGATGCATCCATACTATTTATATAAAGGAGTATAAAAAGTGTTAATGAAAAAATGGATACCTCCAATATCTAGTGAAAGTAGGGGTTTTTAAATTAGGAAGGTGTATTGGATTCATATTAGTAGGAGGTTAAATAATGTGCTTTTTAGAGGTATTTTCCAATATGTAGTCAAATTAAGGGTATTGTTTAAATATGCCACGAATGCACGTGATATGTATGAGGTTCATTGATTGAAGCCCCGTAAGTAGCCCCCACTCGTTCTAGCCTACTTTGGATTACCTTAGCCTATTCTAGGGTAGCCTAGCCTACCCTACTCTAGCTTAACTTAGCATACTCTAAAGTAGCCTAGCCTAGCCTAGCCTACTCTATAGTTAAGTCATAGTTGAATTTAGTGTGTGGTTGCATGTCAAGTTATTTTAGGCGAGTCATTAGTTGGAAAAGGTTAAATACCCTTCACTAGGTTCATTGTAATCGTCAAGTTTTTTTGTGATCAATAGAAGAGCCGCAGCTCATGTGTTTTGTGTGTGAAATTTGTGTTTAAACTCCTCTACCTTTCCAATAGAAATCTGGCCCTAACTACATGCTCTCCAACCAATACTGGTGGGTCACCAACATGGAAAGCAACACAACGAGTCCACATTCATCTCCAAAGTTCCTTCACCTCTAGGTTTATGACCATGTCCCTGACACTAGCTCCCTGGAACTGTATGCTCCACCATTGGTTTCCCAAGTTCCTTCATCTCTAGGTTTATGACTATGTTCCTGACACTAACTCCCTCGAACCGTATCCGCTATTGGTTTCCCAAGTTCCTTCACCTCTAGGTTTATGACCATGTTCGTGACACTAGCTCCCTGGAACCGTATGCTCCACCATTGGTTTCCCAAGTTCCTTCACCTCTAGGTTTATGACCATGTTCCTGACACTAGCTCACTGGAACTGTATGCTCCGCCATTGGTTGGATCGCTGAGCAAGAGAAGACACAATGGTAAAGTCCAGATTGTGCACCTTGATGTCAAGTGAAGTTCACAAGCATGACAGAGTGCCTAAAAACCTCCATGTCCTAAATATAGGCAGGGCTCATGCTCCTCTTTGACCACGCAACTAATGGGCTCTTTACTAAAACCCTACGTAACATCTACATTAGCCTGAATGGTTTTTCTCTAAACCCTTGGATTCATTGGGTTTATTTGCTTTCCCTTTTTCAAACATTAGCCTGAATGGTTTTTCTCTAAACCCTTAAACCCTTGGATTCATTGGGTTTATTTGCTTTCCCTTTTTCAAAATTTTGCCCGGACCCGAATTGTCTTGACTTTTTACTCTTTTTCTTTTTCTTTTTTCTTTTTTTTTTTTTTTTTTTTTTTTCAAAAGGTGGAAAAACCTATCAAACTCAGTTTTGTCAAACCAACATTGAGGACAGCCATCTCTGACTGCTATCCGCGAATGTCAGTTGACACATCACTGTTATCAAGGAAAACCACGCCACCTGAAGTATATTAATTTTTAACTTTCCCATCATTAAAATAATTTTAATTTTAATTAAAGATTATTTTCATCTTAAAAATATATCTTAAATTATTCCAAGGTGGAATAGTGATTCCTCCCATGTAACAATTGCGAGTTTAATCCCCACGTACGACCAAAAATATACCTCATTTATTAGATTTTAATGATTTACATAATTTCATTATTAAAATTACAAAAATAATGAAAAATACCAACTAAAAAAAAAAAATTAAATACGAAAGCTTTATTCTGAAATATTCCTTGCCTGGCATTTATCTGCCTGATATGGACGACAGATTTCACTTCCCATCTTCAAATTTAACCAATCTACTTTAGTTAAATAGATCTACCCATGGCGTTAAAGCCATCAAACTGAGCTAAAAATGGTTTCCAAAATTTCAAACCTAACCAAGTAAATCAAAGCAAGAAGAAACTAAAGGTTACAATGCACGCAACAGCTGTTTGTGTTTGTACCGCATATTGTGGAGTGTTCTCTCCAATCCAGTGGCCTTGACTGCCCAACGTATTAATGCCCGCCACTGACCATTGCCGTCCACGTCGATTCTCTTGTTACTGTTCATAACGTGCTCGATGTGGCAAGCTAAACACAACCAAGGTGGCAGACGACGACTCTCCAATCAATCTGCCATTCATTTATATTTGTTTTAAACGGTATGCCGGGCCCCAGATTTCTTGTGTATTTGATTAATGGTAACATGAGAGATATCTCCTTAAAACGACTCGCCTCACCTGAGGTGGACTGCTTGGATTTTAGAAAGAGATAGGCATGTGAAACGCGTGAGAGTGCGACAAACAGAACGCCAACGCTGACGGCTCTATTTTTTAAAGTTGGTGGGAATCAGGGTTGGAATTTCAGAACAGAGTCACTCCGTCAAATTGGACAGTTTGGACCCATCTTCACAGTTTCAAGAAAAGATGTTGACAGTTTTGTAAATTTTTCACCTGTCATGACAGCCCGTCAAATTCCTTCCATCCTTGGTGGCGATGAGTTAATAGCCAACTATATGTCTGTCCGTGTTTTTCTTTCGTCTGTATGAATCGCCTCCGAGTTTTCTCCACAAACACAAAGAAACTACATACTAGAGGGTTGCCAAACCTGTGAATTGACATGTGTGGTGGACCCCGTGAACGATGCCAAACTTGGGGATTGATAAATGCTGTAGGCCCTGAACCTGGTATTATTATTATTTGGTATAGTACTGGGGCAAAGAACGAAAGATTTAGAAAAGAAGAAAAAAAACAGAAAGATGAAAGGTTGGTATCATTATTATTTGGTATAGTATTAGGGTAAAGAGCAGAGAGATTAAGAAAAGAAGGAAAAGGACCGAAAGATCAAAGATTTGGTGCATAAACGTGTCAGCTTAGAAGTATTTGAAGGTTGTTATTATTCAGAGCTTCTAGTGGAAAACTACACGATGTCGACTTTTTAAACTTTTTTATTAGAAATTCATGCTGCTTTCTGGAAGTGTCCTTTGCCATTCATACTGTTAGCGTACATAAAAATGACATGCTTCGTCAAAAATATGGAGTGAGGATCAAATTTCAACGTGAGCTAAGTTGTGCCCCTCACACACGTATTGTGCGAAACTGGCATACTCGAGGGAAAAAGATAAATGTGGGTTTGGGTTGGTTAATTGTCAATATCAACATCCACTTATCTGGAAGAAGAGAAATTGTTATTTTATCCTCATTTCATTAACAAAAACAGTTGTAGACTATGGTGACAACATAATTAACTTTCTGGTTATAAACTATGGTGACAACATAATTGACCATAAATTGTCATTTTATCGTCATTTGCTTAACTAGAGTGACAACATAATTGACCATAAGGGGAATTTTTTTTTAATTAATTAATGAATGAAAACGCGTAATATGGTCACATCGTGATCATTGGCCATAAAACGAATAGGAAAGGGCCTTATCCTTTTTCAATAATGAAAATTTATATGAATAACTTAGGATTATAATTAATAAAAAACAGATGAGGTGGGAATGTGTAGTTTAATAAAGTTTTTGACAAGATTTTGATAAAATGTTATAAAAGTTTTGAGGAATTAAATTATAGTTATAAATTTTAAAATCTTAAATAGTGTTAATCTATTATCATTATCCAACAAAATTCAAATACTCTTCGTGTCAAATTTATTGAAAAAAAAAATAGCCACATTCTAACCATTTTTTTGACCCAACCTCAATAAACAACGTCAATGGGAGTTGAATAATTCGTTTGGGAAGCTTCTCGCATGTTTCCACTCTTTGCAATATTGAAATGCACTTTCCCATAATTATACACTTTTTAAAGCCTGCTCTTTTTCGTGTGCAGAATGTATATACAATTTTTAAAACTGTTATTGTGTAGTAATATTTTGTGCATTTATAATTTTCTTTGATACGCACTCCAGAGCAACGCGTCTGATGGTCACGTATATATCATGATAAATTTTGGTTTTGGGAATTTTTATATTAACTCTTCAATTATAAATCTTTTTGGTCAGACTGTAAAGTAATTTTAAGAAACTTTTTCTGTTTTTTGTTTGGTTTGTATTGGTTTAATATATTTATGTCAATAGTTTTATCTATTAGAATATCTATTAGAATATTTTGGAATAAGTAAATTATGGTAAATATTTAATATTTTTAATATAAATGTTATTTTATTATTTTTAAATGTAATTAGAAGAGAATATTTCTTCAAATTTGTTTTTAAAAAATATATAAAAATATTTTTTGTAGAAAAATAAATATTTAAAATTATAATTTATTGTGGATATGTATAAATCTTTTAAAAAATGTTTAACTTCAAACTTTAAAATAAAATCTATAAGAATTTATTTTTATTTTATTAATATATATTGTTACATTTAAAATTAGTCATCTTTTAATAATATCTTAATTTTCTTTTATTACTGAATTTAAATATAAAAATATTCAATATTATTCTTCTTTTCATAAAAATAACTTTATTCTTTTTACTTTGTTAATTTAATTTAAAAAATTATTTTTATTTGAATTAAAGTTTAATTAAAAAAAAAAACCTCTTATATTTTATATTATTTATTTTATTTTCACTTTAAAAAATAATTTATCTAACCATTAATATAATTAAGTATTATATACATATTTTCCACATGTTTAAGAGGGTTAGCAAGGAAAAAACCTAAGAGATGTGTGGAGGCTTTAATCTGAGTTTGGATTAATAAGTACTAGGCTAGCTATTGGTGGTATAAATATAGTGTTATAATTACTTATGATATTAAGTAATAAATGTTCTTATCATTATTTAGGACGAGTTTGAACCCTAATAGATTTGATTCTTTTATGCTCATGATAGATATGAAGTTAGATGGATCTAATATGGTAGTAGTATACACAAATCAAACGTTGAAATATATATCTAAATTGCTTATACCTGTTTTGCCCTTTCTTCTTTGTCAAGTTGTTTGAGTTTGATTTCAGGGTTAACATGTGGCTTGGGAAACTCCAGACTAGGGGCTTACTAGGGGCATCTAGGCCATCAAAATCACTCAAGGATTGCACCTGGCCTAGGCCACACCATCTCTTAACATGACTCGATTTGTGTCCAAAAAGTTTGGAGTTACTTAATAGTATACCCAATCATAGTCTATTATACACCCCATGGGCTAGCCTTTTTGCCTTGTTAATTAAATTCATTAATTAAAAAAAATGTAATATGAATTGAGTTATGTTTTTTTTGGCATGTGGTATTGATAAAGTATGTTATTGGCCCAAGCCTATTTACAAATTAAGAATATTCATGATCAAGTGGGAGTGAATATCCATGATGAGGAATCTCTTTACATGACTTTTTAAAAATGTATATATGTTTAAGTTATACAGTCATTATTTTATCAATAATAATAATAATAATAATAAAGCTATAATTTTATTATTATTATTATTATTATTATTATTTTTGTCTAGATGGTGATCTTGCATTATGTTAAGGCACTCTTTGATGTGAAGTCATGGGCTCAATTTCCCACCCAGATTGTGGTGATATGTTGGACATGATGAAGATCTAATCCTACTAAGCTTTATATATATATATATATATATATATATATATATATATATATATATATATATATATATTCTTTTACCAACTACCATTTAATTTATATGCCTAGGCTAGTAGGTACATAATCATAGTCATGTTTCTAATAGAGAAAAGACTTGATTTTACAAGGAAGATAATTTGTATTGATTTTGATTCAAAAATTATAAGTGAAAAAATAGTTTCGTATTTCCTCTATCTTTCTCCATAATTCTCTAAAGATGTGATAACCACAAAATTCACAACAATATACTTTACTAAGAGTGATGCTAGTTTGAAAGAGGAGTCTCTTCTTATCTCATATCTCAAAATCCACTAATTTACTATTGGTTTTAAGTCCATAATAAACTTTCCATCATCCATGTAGATAGAGATTAAAATAATATAATGCCATAAAAAAACAAATATATCTTGAAAAATGTGTAAATGTTTTTGGATCTATATTTGGCAACGCATAGACTCAAAAATGTGTGTACATTTTTGAGAATGCACAAACATTCTTACAAATAAGTAACTGTTATTATTGAAATCAATATTATTAAAAAATATTATTTATAATATAAATAAACTCCATGTAAATATATATAAATAATTAAACCTTTTACATATTTCACACTGTTATACTATATAGTTGGAAAAATGTTTCATGTAACCTAATAATAATATTTAAAAATTAAAAATAAATAACAACATGACAAAACTAAATTAAATAAACTGATCTTAAACCAAGAATCGTGAAATTGGAAAAACTTTTCAGGTAACACAATAATAATATTTAAAAATTAAAAATAAATAACAGCATAACATTTTGACAAAATTAAATTAATTAAACTGATCTCAAACTGAGAATTGTGAAAATATAAAAAACATAACATAATTTAGATAATTTGTCCATTGATGGCTTCATTCTCAACTTGTTTAATATTTCCAAGACCAAGCTAAACGTTAAAAAATCCACGATTGCATGAGCTTGACCTTGAAATCCCTGGGTCAAGGTTATCCTAGGGTGTTGGGTAGTTATTCTTATGAATTCCTCTCATGACATCCACATTAGATGTCTCCCAAGAAGGGCGGCTAACAATGGAGCCGGATTCATTTTCTTTGGACTTTTTGTAGACATTAAGAAAATATATGTGCGGGGTGATTCAATGCTAGTTATTGATTGAATGGCTTTGGTTTCCGATCTCAAACTTGACAACTCGATCATAAGCTAGATAAGTTGTCTGCGGAGGCCCTTCCTTTTCTCATTGGGAAATGGGGTTTACAAGTTCTTTGACAGTGAGGAAGTGGAATCAATGGAATTTAGATTGTAGTTTTCTGTTAGGATAATTTTGAATGATGTATTTATGAAAATGGGATTTATAAGTTCTTTGATAGTGAGGAAGTGGAATCAATGGAATTTAGATTATAGTTTTTTTGCTAGGATATTTTTGAATGATGTATTTATGAAAATGTGTGGCTAGGAAATTTTGTTTATTTTTGAATTGAAATGATATGTAAGTTATAATATTTATTTGTTTTTATTGAGAAACGCATAAAGCTATTAATTGGATTTGAGTTGGGCAATGATGAATTATTATCTTTTATTTAGGTTTAAGTGTTTTTTGTTGCTTTGTGTACTGATAATGGTAAATACATTAATTATAATTTATTAATCATGTAGAATTCTCTAGATGGGTCCTCGTATGAAAACATTTCACATGTGGATTTGAACCAACACATGTTTTTCATAATTATACAACTTATATATAGAGAGAATTGTGTAGATATTATGATATAATTAATATAGTTATATAAATTAAATCTAATAATAAGTGTTAGAACACTTAATCATATATTTCAAGTTGCTAAAATTAAAAAATCAAAATAATTAACTAAATTATATTTTTATTTAAAAATGTTCTTATAATTTTTAGTAATAAAAAAATTTAATATATAAGTTAAACATATATATTAAAAAAAATAAATTGTAACAAAATTCTTAATCATGATTCACGGTCACTTTATTATGGAGATTATTAACCTATAAAGAGGCTTTGCTACAATACCATAGGCCAATACCATAGTTTTCTAATACCACATGCCAAAAAACCATAGCATATGACATTTGTTAATTAAAGAATTTATTGGAAGAGCAAAAAAGACATAACTACTTTGGAAATAAATCTTAGTCGTGGATTTGTGTATACTATTAAGAATATTCTATAGAGTTTAAATCCCTACCAGCCATCTAATAATTATTGATAATTAAATTAAAATTATGAAGCCTTTTTCCAAAATAGACATTTACATAATTAATATGGTATACAAAAATATTGTATTGATTAAGATTTATTAATAATTAACTAGATATTTTATTTGATATGTTAATATATAGCCATCATAATAACCAATTAGATCTAATTTAGATATAATTTGAGTTGATGTGAAGTAAAATGTTATTCTCTTACTATATATAACTGTCATTTCTTGTTATTTAAAATGTAATTTGGAATGTATAAATAAAAGTAACACATTGAAAAACCGAAACACTTGAACTTTGCAGATTAAACAACAAAAAATTATAATTTCTACCTTATTTTAAGTAAAATAAACCAAAAAATTGCAAAAAAAAAAAAGATTATTCATATGTTAATTAGACTATATATGTTTTCAAAACCACTACATATGTTTTCAAAAACATCTCATTCTTATTAATCCCTACCAAAAAAGATTATATCAATCAATTTTCTCTTTAAAAATTATTAGTTTAGCTTTAGATTTAACTTATATAACTTATAATATATTTTTTAATATATATTAACATTTCATTACAAAATAAATTTACTGTCTTAGTGCATCCTTACCAACATATACTATCAACTATAAATTTGTATAACAACGTCACTTGTAAACTCTGTGATGTCTGATGTTTAAATTTAGAAACAAATACATATATTTTTTAATATATTAAAAATTTATATTTTTAAATTAAAAGTGTTATTTAGAGTTTTTTCCATACATAATGCAATTTAAATTGGTAAGTACCAACTATTTTTCCATTTTAATATTTTGGCCATGATTTCTAAACATTTTGGATATTTATTGATATTTTATTGTTAATTAGTAATTGATATGGTCAATTATAATAGGTATTATTGTAATTTTGTTATAAATTGAAATTAACTATATATCAAAAATTATATATTTTTAAATTACAAGAGTTATTGGAGTTTCTTCTATATATAATGTAATCTGTATGCAATTTAAATTGGGAAGTACTTACCACTTTTTTATTTCAATATTTATGTCATGATTTCTAAATATTTTGGATATTTTGTTGTTAATTAGTAATAAATATTTTCAATTGTAATGGTTATTATAATTTTGTTATAAACTGATATTATTAGTTAATATATATTAATTCATCGTTATTATTTAATGAAACCACATTAAATATATAGTCATAAAGAGAGATTTAATTGGATTTAGAAATTGAAATTAGTTCATATCTTTATCTTCTATAAATAGATTCTATTTTTGATAATCAATTTGTTATAAATCCCTATCATAGTTAGCATGGATTAATAGTGGAAATGATTTAGGAAGGATTATACAACATGTAAATGGATTAGATCAATCAATTTAACTAGTAACCACTATTAGTTTTGCATTGAACAATGCAAATTATAATGCTTGTCTTTAAAAAAGTAAATATTATTTTTGAATAGTATTAAAAAAAAATTCATACATTTCTTTGAAATACAATGCTATGTGGATAAACTCCATGTATATTTTATATCATAATTTCTAAATATAGCTTATTTATGCCATTCATTTTATATAATTGTCTCAAGGTCAGTAGGAAAACCAACTAAAATTAAAATCCATGAAAATAACTCATACCCAATGTAAATAACATATTTAATATACTACCTATTATAATTTAAGCAAATTTTTACATCCAAAATAAATATGAATAAATTATAAATAAATATATTTACAGGGAGTTAATAGAAAAACATCACATATTTATTTTATTTAACTTATAGAATAAAAAACTATTTTATAATAATTCTAAAAATGCATACTCTTATAATTTAAATTTTAGAAATTATTTGTAATGGAAATTGTTGCACTAGTTTAGCATGTAAGTACCCTAGGCTACTATATTTAAGAAAATCACTCTAAATTCATAGGCAAAGAATCTCTTAAGAAAATCACTTTAAAGGAAAGAATCTAATCTTCAGAATTTTAGATTTTTTTTATTATTAGAATTAGTAATTATTTTTGTATTTAGATCTAGAAAGATACAAGGGATGCATGAAGAGTTGAATTAAGTGAGTGTAGTTGTGTTGGCACAAAGTAGTTCGTTGAAGAAGAGTAGATTTTTTTTAATTAGAAATAGTAATTATTTTTGTATGTAGATCTAAAAAGATACAAGTCAAGGGATGCATGAAGAGTTGAGTTAAGTCGAGTGTAGTTGATTTGGGATAAAGTAGTTAGCCAAAAAAGAGTTTGTGTAGTTAGAGTTTGCATGATTCCATATTTAGTAAGTTTGGTATTTATATACCTGTGGTTGGGTCATTGTAATGAGAATTATGTGAGAAGAGAAATGAGGCACAACTCGGTGATTGTAATGTGATCAAGTTTGTGTTTTAATAGACTAATTGAACAATAAATCACGTGTTATTTTGTGAAAGTTGTGCTTTCCTCCTTTTTCTTTTCCAAAAATGTGTTATTTTGTGAAAGTTGTGCTTTCCTCCTTTTTCTTTTCCAAAAATGTGTTATTTTGTGAAAGTTGTACGTTCCTATTCTTCTATTCCAAAGATTGGTATCAGAGTTGAGTTTCAAGATCAAGGAGCCAGAAGGAGGTGAGTAGCCTATAGAACCAACATAGTGTTAAGCATAGTTACCAAATTCTCTCGTATTGGCCAAAAATTAATAATTGGTCCATGTTAATACGATACAAAATTTTGATTAATAAAAAAAGTTATAGAAATTTTATAAGTAAAAAATTACAACAAGAAGTTTCCTATTAAGACATTGTAGAGAAGAAGAAAAAAAGTTTATTTCTATATTAAAAATGTTATAGAAATTTTATATTCCAAAAATAGTAGTGGTAAAAAACATTAAGTTTTTTATTAAAATATTGTAGAGAAGAAGAATAAGTTTTATATTTAAAAAGTTGCAAAATTTGTAAAACATATATTTTAATTTTTATAATTATTTTGAATGATAGTCATTACAATGTTGGAAGATATTTAGTCTATTGGAAAATAAATATTACCGATGTGGAATTTAAAGAAAAGGATTTATTTTCTATTACGACAATGGTTAAAATGTACACACTTAATATTTATTCTTGAATAAATCTCAATAAATACATTTTTTGATATGTGGAAATCACTTGTAGTATATTTTTAATATACAATATCCTATTGTTTATATTAAACTTCAGGATTGGAGTTTTTGTCACTCATATTAGTAAATTTTATTTATTGTTTTTCCAATTTACAATACAAATAAATTTGATATATTTTGTCCTTTATTATCTGTGGACCATCTCAAATCTAAAATAGCTAGAAAACATTATTATTGGACATAACGAAAATATTCAATAAATTTTCTTTGAAGTTTTAATAGAATTATAATTTATTTCAAATTTTTCAAATTAAAAAAAGAAAAATCAAACAAAAAAATTAAAAAATTAACAATGGTAAGATGTATATTCTGGAATTATTTCTATATTGAATTATTTCTATATCCAATTTACACGCCTAAGGTTTGTCCAACATATTGTAGGGTGGTCTCTCTAATCCAGTGGCCTTGACTACCCACCGTATTGATGCCGGTATCTTGTTATTGTAGATAACGTGTTTGATGTGGCCAAGCTGGCAGGCCACGCCTCCGTAATCAATCTGACGGTTAGATATCTCATTAAACCAATTTATAACTGTGACATAACCACCAAAAATATTAAGATACGTACACCCTTTCCATAACAAAAAAATCACCAAAAATATGAAGATACGTACACCCTTTCAATAACAAAAAGAAACGAAAGCTTGAGTTTTAAGAGTTATGCATAATTATTTGAGCCACGTCCCAAACTACTTCACACTATGAAGCTTAAGCTTGGAATAATGGTCTTCAAATAAATATAATATTGTTCCTCTCCTACACTAACCCCTAGCTTGGGATTTACCATCAAAGTATGCTCAAAAGCGTGACCTATCCACTATTCAGAGGTCATATTTCAGGGCCTATGCTTAGAATCATCTTCAAAATTTAGCTTATAAATAACCATAAACTGGGCTACAATTTCTTTCTCCCAGAATGTGCCATTATTTAAGGCTAGTCGTATCCCCCAACTAATAATGGGTGGGAGGTTTTTGAGCTCTGGATTAGCAGAGTCTTGCTAAGTTTTCCCCGCTTCCTTGCAAGCACTACTGAATGTTTAAGAGTTGTTATTTTTCATACATATATATGTCAATGATATATAAAGATAATGTGATAATGTTTTAATTATTACTTTGTTCAACTACTTGAATAAGGATCAACAAATAAGAAATTTCTAACAAAGTTCTAAATGACGTTAACATAAGAGTAAAACAGAAACATGTGATCAACTAATTCTTTCGCTACTTTGTATAGGGGCACTGATTTGGGCCAGCGTAGCTTCTCTGTTTTAAGTTTACACTAATGAGAAGCTTATTTATAAAATACACCATCGGAACAATCTAGATTTTATACGACAATTAAGCTTCCACAACATCTTCCACCACTAAGTAGGATCACTTGGTTCTTTAACAGCCATGGTGAACAAGTATATGATTCCAAGAGTATATTCCTTGAATAGGGAAAAACCCACAGCAAAAATGTCCACCTCATCGTGCAATCGAATGTATGACATATGAAATGTAGTAGTGCAATTTTGCCACTACTCAACCCAATCTTCTGGAAAATTTAAATGATGTGCACTCATCCATCCATGAGACCATATATGTAAGGTCCTCGGTTAGTCGACTTGGTTGGGCACCGGGCGGACCGGGCATGGGCGCGCGGACGAGATGACAAGCGCGTGGGCGAGTCGGGCCGCACGACGGGCGAGCGCGGGCGCGGGCAAGTTGAGTTGCACGCGGGCGGGCGCGCGGGCGCGGGGTGAGTTGGGCTGCATGCGGGCGGGCGCGCAGGCACAGGGCGAGCTAGCGCACACGGAAATGCGACATTGCATTGCGACAAAAGACTTAAACATATGACACTTGCCAACGATGGGTAGATTGCGTTGGGAGTTTATACCCAACAAAGCGTGGAAGTGTTGGAGGGCTGGCCGACACTTACAAAGGCGCTTGAAGGGTGTGCAAACCACATTTGGATGGTCGGCTGGGTGAGCCACCACCCACACCTTATACGCATATATATTGGAGCGTTGTAAAGCTCATTTGGCATCAACGCATTCGATCAAGCATCTTCGCTTGAGTGCAGATAAGAAGTGCGCATTAGAGGCAAGGGAAAAGCGCACAACTCATGCGCTTAGGAGTTGTCTTGTGCACGGTTTTGAGGACGCACTTGGTGAGAAATGAAGGTTGGGCAAGGCGTGCCCGTGACTTGGTTGAAGGGCTGTTTTGTGTGAGACTTGAGGAGGGAGTCTTGGTGACTCGGGTGAGCACCCTCCCACCGTGCAAGGTGTGCACAAAGGTTGTAAAAGGTTGTTTTGCCTCTATTGTAAAATTGGCTAAGTATAGACTTGGATTTTGCCAAGGATACTTGTGAAGCTTGTATTATTGAAGAAAAGACTGATTAATATATATTTTTGGGCAGACTCATTGTTCAGGGAGTTGGCCCTCCCTTTATACTATGCAACTGTTGTTCTCTTTTATAATTGCTGATGATAATGAATGAGTATGGGTGTTCATTAGTATAAAGGTTATGCATAATAATACTTGGTTGCAAAACACAAACTAAGTAAGAGAAAGTGAATTAGGCGTAGTCCATGAACATTAGTATTGGTGAAAAGAAAGTGTTCGATGGTGCCGCACCTTGCCAAGAGCGGTTGGAAGACTACCGCAGGCCTGGGGGCGTGACAGTTGGTATCAGAGCTGACTGATGACCGGGTTGACGATGAAGTGTTGATCCCACTGCACTATCGTGACAGGTGGTATCAAAGCTCGGTTGGAGCTGGTGTTAGAGCAAGGTTGCTCGTGACAAAGTGCAGGTGTGGGTACACTTGGGGGCTTGACAGTTGATGACAGTGGAAGTAGGTGCTTGCAGGTGAAGGAAGCTAGTTTCACATACAAGTGGAATAGGGGCCAGTTCATGGTTGCAAGGAACTTGGTAAAGCTGGTGAATGGTGAAACATGTTTAGCAGAGGTGAAGCTTATTGCTTGGGCCAAGCTGAACGACAAGGCATGTCAGGTTTGGAAGAATGCAAAGGGAAGCTCTTGCTTACCTTATACAGATTGAAGCGGGTGAAAGAAGAGAATCCCCGGATTCGAAAGAAACTTGAAGTCTTAGAAAAGAATGTTGAAGACGAACTTCTTCAACTTGGATGGACAATGAAGCAAAATGAAGTTGTAGATTGTGCTGACAAGGAAGAGGAAGCCATGATGATTGAGGATGTTGCAGATGTGACAATGATGGAGGATGAACTTGAGATTGATCAAGTTGGGCCAGGATCGTGCAGTTTGCAGACATGGATGAATGAGAATACTCCTAGGGAGGAACCTCATGGTCATGATGATGAAGTAAGTATTGATACTTGTGTTTTACTTGAGCATTTGGTAAATGGACCGTATGCAGGGAAGAGCAAAGTCAGTTTGCCAATGCAGGAGAGCATCTTACCATGGATTTCTATGATGAGACTTTGTATGGAGAAGCAAGGATTGTTGACTGTTGCAGGACTTGTTGGGGTTGTTTGTGACCTTATGGTAGAAGGTGCAACGGCCCGTGACAAGGGAGGAACATGATGATCGTTGCGGAGGATTGGGTCATGCTTTAGCCACATGGAAAATTGGCTAAGTGCCCGGCATGACTCATGGACAGATTGGAGGGCACACACTTGAGGTACGATTATGCTTGGGTGAACTTCTCATGGCCGAGACTAAGAGCAAGTCTTGGTGGAACCTTCAGTGGAGGGGAGCTATGATGGAAGGAACTTGTGATGATGATGATATGGTTGGGTGACCGAGTTCAGTAAACCGAAGATTGCAGACTTGGATGAGGATGATCGATTGTTGTGAAGGGTCTACTTGGTTGGACTACATGGACAACTTAGTCATGGACATCAGGTTGGAGACATGGAGCATGGAAGTCTTATGCAGGGACATTATGCGGGAGCACTTATATAGGTGTCACTTGTGATCATCCAATGAGGAGTGCCAAGGCAGGGATATTGTGCAGATGGATTTGTTGATGTGACATGGAGACTTATTATGAGACGATGGAGAGGTTGTGCACTTATGTACAACAAGGCCATGGACTTGGATGGAGTTGTGAGCAGACTATGGAGCATTCCTACTACATGGAGAGCTGAGGCATCTTGCAGAGAGCTTTGGGCCGAGACTTGTATGCTTGCTGAGATGTTGGTTGGAGATGACACATGGGGCTCATGATGACATGAGATTGTTGTGACTTTTGGAGTTACAACGATGATGATGCCTTGGTGGCAACACTTGGGCATGGGTTGAGCCGAGACTCAACTACTTTTGACACATGGGAGCTGATTGATCTATGATCACGGGCAGCACATGGATAGATGGGAAAGGTGCATACTTGTTTCTATGGCAGACTTGAGGGATGGTACATTGCAGATATGATGGAGGTTGCTTCATGGACCTAGATGTGGCACACCGAGAGTTGAAGATTGATGAGATGATCTCCTCATATGGGGGAGATACACATACGGATGATGTTGGGATAGATGTGGCTGATTTCATGCAGCACATTGACACCAAACATCATGGACAGCGTGTTGCAGATGAGATGAGGGTTACTTCATGGACCTGAGCATAGCTTATACTTATATGGAGATGGATTCTTGATCGAGTTGAGGATGTGACAGGATGTTCTGAGAAACGACTATGGTGACATGAGGATGTGTATTCTCATGTTTTGAGCGTGATAGTTGGACTGATCACCCGACTAGTTCAAGTCATGAGGGGAGCTCAATGTGCAGAGATGTGTTAGCATTTGTTGGAGTATCATGGCAGCAGTTCACATGATGGCACATGATGAGATCAACATGAGATGTTTCAAGAAGCATGTAGCTTGGATGGAGGAACCAACCTTCCATGATGGAGAGCAACATGTGGAGATTGTGACAGAAAGGTCGATGATCATGGATCAAGATGATATCCGATACATGACATACCGTTGGGGTGTATACCTTGGTATGGAGAGCTTGGTGACAATTGGTTACTAAGGTGAGACATGATGGAGATGGAGTTCTACATATGTTGCAGGGATGTTTGCTGTATGTGGAGGAGTTGACATCATGGATAGTGATGATCTTGGTAGACGGCTACCGAGATGGCATGTTGTTGAGGACGACAACGATTTTAGGTGGAGGAGGATGTAAGGTCCTCGGTTAGTCGACTCGGTTGGGTGTCGGGCGGACCGGGCACGGGCATGGGCGCGCGGGTGAGATGGCGGGCGCGCGGGCGAGTTAGCATGCACGGACGGGCGCGCGAGCGAGCGAGTCGGGCCACACAACGGGCGAGCACGGCCGCAGGCGAGTTGAGCTGCACACGGGCGGGCGTGCGGGCGCGCGGCGAGCTGAGCTACATGCGGGCGGGCGCAGGGCGAGCTAGCACACACGGAAATGCGACATTGCATTACGACAAAAGACTTAAACATGTGACACTTGCCAACGATGGGTAGATTGTGTTGGGAGTTTATACCCAACGAAGCGTGGAAGTGTTGGAGGGCTGGCCGACACTTATAAAGGCACTTGAAGGGTGTGCAAACCACATTTGGATGGTCGGTCGGGTGAGCCACCACCCACACCTTATACGCATATATATTGGAGCATTGTAAAGCTCATTTGGCATCAACGCATTCGATCAAGCATCTTCACTTGAGTGCAGATAAGAAGTGCGCATTAGAGGCAAGGGAAAAACGCACAACTCATGCGCTTAGGAGTTGTCTTGTGCACGGTTTTGAGGACGCACTTGGTGAGAAATGAAGGTTGGGCAAGGCGTGCCCGTGACTTGGTTGAAGGGTTGTTTTGTGTAAGACTTGAGGAGGGAGTCTTGGTGACTCGGGTGAGCACCCTCCCACCGTGCAAGGTGTGCACAAAGGTTGTAAAAGGTTGTTTTGCCTCTATTGTAAAATTGGCTAAGTATAGACTTGGATTTTGCCAAGGATACTTGTGAAGCTTGTATTATTGAAGAAAAGATTGATTAATATATATTGTTGGGAAGACTCATTGTTTAGGGAGTTGCCCCTCCCTTTATACTGTGCAATTGTTGTTCTCTTTTATAGTTGCTCATGATAATGAATGAGTATGGGTGTTCATTAGTATAAAGGTTATGCATAATAATACTTGGTTGCGAAACACAAACTAAGTAAGAGAAAGTGAATTAGGCGTAGTCCATGAACATTAGTATTGGTGAAAAGAAAGTGTTCGGTGGTGCCGCACCTCGCCAAAAGCGGTTGGAAAACTACCGCAGACCTGGGGGCATGACAATATAGATGTGTTTTATGGGTATATCTCTTCATTTAGGATTCATCTCCCATTGATGTTCAAGAATTTCACCATCTCCTACAACAATATATGGTTTCCTCCACTTCCAATTCATGGACCCTCAGCAATTTTAACTATTTCTCCATAACCCACCTTCCAAGCTAGCCCATTTTGAATTACACTAAAAGATTTAATTACTATTTTCGAGACCACATGAGCATTGGTTTGTGTTTATTTGGAGACTTTATCTAATTTTCAATAACATAGGGGTAAATGTATTTTCTATGGACTATTTCAGTCCATAATCTTTCCGTAGAAATAAGTAGCCATTGGACTTTCGTAATTAATGCTTTTGAGAAAATAACTAGACTTAATAATAATAATTTACATTTACTTCAAATATTTAACTCAATTCACAAATCACTTCATGTTTAATAATTTATAAAATCCAAAATCATCACACAATAATAATTTATAAAATCAAAAATCATTACACAAGTATCAAATTAAATTAAAATATAAAAAATAAATTAAAAAATACTCACACATAAATGACATTTCTCAAACCAAAACTTCCAATCTCAGTCATTGTAAATCATATTATTACCAGCTACATAATTACATACATTTTCATGACATATCACACTTACAAAAGTTTACTCAAAATAACAAAGAGCATGTGTGAAGGTACTTTACTCAAAGTAACAAAGAGCATGTTTGAAGGTATAAGAGCATGTGTGAAGGTACTTTACTCAAAGTAACAAAGAGCATGTCTGAAGGTATTGTCTTTAAACACTTCTGGCATACTTTTTTTTATGAGAATTAACTTCATTATTCCTTATGAATTGATATATGAAAATTACATTTAAGATTTTGAAGATCATATTTTAAATTTAAAGAATTTATTTAATAAAAATAAAAAAATTATATATATATATATATATATATATATATATATATATATATATATATATTAACTAATAATTTATATATTAAAAAATCTACCTATTAATTTTACATGTTAAAACATATGATTTTTTTTTTTAAATCTTAATCTTATAAATTAAGATGTAAAACTTTGTCTGATGTTTTAATTATATCATTATTAAGAAATAAAAATTCAAACTATTAAAACCATGTTTTTAATAGTTTATATATATACTTTGAGGTGCACGAATGGGCAGGCAATTAATTTCCTTCGCGTCCGTCAAATTTATGACTATTCTTAAAATCAAGACTAGAAAAAATACTATGTCGACACAGAAATGACAAGGCCGCTGGTTACAAACATCCGCGTAACCGTTTACTCAACCGCCCTAACAATGTATTCTGAATTCTCATATTAGGAATATGTCAACACCAATACCAATACCATGGAATTGGTGCAACAAACATTTGTATTATTGATGGACACAATAGATACAGGATATACAATAACTAACAATTTTAAAATATAAAGAAATTATTTTTGGCGCGGTATCGCCTCAGCTTTACAGTGTCATTTTTGACAAATTAACCTTTACTGATGAAGATTCAGACCTCGTTTAACTGATGAATCGAATCCATTTCGCCTCGCTCGGCACACCTCCATTCACGATGGTGAACAAATAATACCCCGAAGGAGCCGCCACTGTGCTTGGTGGAGCCGTCAACCCAACTAAATATCCGCCCTTACCCTTGACAACGCGTGTGGCTGCAAGTGAGAGCATTCTCTGGTTCATGGACCAACTGTGCGTTGTGAAGGGAGGGGCGTATGCATTAAATTTTATGTTCTCGCTCGGCCTCCTCGAAAGAGAGAAGCGAACAATGAATTTTGACCCGTATTTGATTTCTCTCGTAGAAATGGCAGTGATGTTCACCCTCTTGGAATCGTAATGGGGATGCAGATAGTAAGGAATGTATGCTTCCACTCTCAGCTCCGTGGGAAACGGGACACCGGAGAAGCGATATCCATAGTTTGAGTTGCTCCCGGCTACTAAAACACGTCCGTCGGGCAGAACATTGGCAGTGGAATGATACATCCTCGGGATTTTAGTGGGAGCTAGGACTCTGAACCTGTCGCCCAATGCTTCTGTGGGTGTGTAGAGAAACGGACTCAATGCAGGCTCCCGGGCAGATTGCCAGCCGGCTATGCCATTTTTGGCACCGTTGATTATGAGAATCTGGGCAGTGGGGAGAATGAGCATGTCGCCCATGACTCTGGGGCCGGGCATGTCCTCCATCTCCCATTGCGGATTCTGAGACGTGATCTCCATTCTCCCGCAGCTCCTCAACGCCTCCACGAACGTCTGGTTCATAGTAGCCTTTACAAAAGCTCCATCCGGGGCTCCTCCACAGATTAGGATCTCCACCTTCTGGAAATTATTAGGGGACTCCAGGGGAAGCATTACTGAAGAACCAGACGAAGGATAGTTCCGGGCGCCACCTCCAGGCATGGTGGGGAAGGTTTTGAGTACCTGGTTTTTGTTGTAGTCGAAGAGGATGGAATCCTTGTTGGCGAAAATGAAGAGATTGCCGTCTGACGAGAGATGGAGGAAGGGATAGAGATTGTTCTCCTCTCCCACAGTGTTGGTCTTCGCCAGGAATGGGAGCTGGAAGGCACCGTCAGAGGGGGCTTTCGGAACGAATTCGTAATTGAACGATCTGCGCCCCCCTACGACAATGACCCGACCATCGGGCAAGATCTGGTTCGACGCGTACCATCGGTTGGCAGTTAGGTGGGCCGGCGATTCAATCCAGTTGCAGCTGGCGTCGGAGCATGGGGCGAAGTAGCGAATAACTCTTGTCCCATTGCTCCATCCTCCAGTCTGAATAAGTGTGCCGTTGCTGGCGAAAGCAGCCGAAGAACAGAAAGTGTCGGTGAGAAGGTGCAGAGGCCTCACACTGTTTGTGGCGATGTCGTACTCGATGGAATGTGCCCAGCAATCTTGCAAGGCGGCAGCGGTGGCGTCGTTGCAGGGTGGGTCGCTTCTCATAATTTGCGAAGGACCGGCAAGCGTTTGATCGAAAATGATGAGCTTATTGGTGTGGGTTAGCGTCATATGCATTGCGGAAACTCCCGCATTTTGCAGGAGAAGCTCCCATCTGCCTTGGTGAATCTGGTGTCCTGAAATTAATCCAACATAACCATTAATTATCAATATCAACAGAGCTTGAACGATCAACAGAGTCCTCCATTCTCCCATTGTAATGTATGTTCTCCTCTGCAATTGAAATTTGGCAGATAAAAACCAATTCAATTATTCGCTAGAAGAATGAATTGCCTCTGGAATCTCTTCCACACTAGCACTAGGAGACTCAGAATGGGCGTTCTCAATTCTTGCTTAGAAGTATTGATTGCCCTTGGAATCTCTTGCACAGTAACACTAGGAGACTCGGAATGTATATATAGGTGTTTTTGCATGGACAAAGACCGGTTGCACACGGCTCAGCTGACGTGTAATGTTTGGATTTTAGAAAGAGATAAGCATGTGAAATGCGTGACAGTGCGAGAAACAGAACGCCAACGCTGACGGCTTTTGCTTATTCTACTTTTTAATATTTGTGGGGATTGGTAAACTGCCAGCGATTTGTCTGTGTTTTGCCGTCATCTGTCTCAGTCGCTTTTCTTCACAAATACAAAGAAACTAGAGATTGTTGGGCGGCCAGACCCGTGCAGGATGCCAAACTTGCGAATTCATAAATGCTGTAGGCCCTGCACCTGGACGCGTTCACTGTTACTATTATTTGGTAAACGATACCAAACCTGGGAATTGATAAATGCTGTAGGCCGTGCACCAGGACGCGTTTCTTCTTATTATTATTTGGTATCGTATTCTGGCCAAGAGCCAAGAGATTTAGAAAAGAATGAAAAGGACCGACAGGTGAAAGATGGTCCATGAACGTGTTAGCTTAATAGCATTTGACCGTTCTTATTACTCAGGAACTTCGAGAAAAAACGACAAGATGTGGACTTTTTCATTAGAAATTTGGATAGGCCAACTAGACAAAGAAGAATTTTATGCTTTTCAGAAATTGATGTGGCTTCTGGAACTGTCTTTAGCCATTAATTAAAAAGAGAGTAGATAAAAAATGCCTGTAGAAAAATATGTAGTGATAGAATTAAATTTCAAAGTGATTTAACTGGTGAAACTCTTCCCTCGCGAAAATGGCAGACCTGAGGGAAAGGACAAACGTGACTTCGGCTTGATTAATCATCAATATTAACATCCGCGTAAGAATTTTATCTTCAGTCGCTTAACGGAAACATTAGGGCGACAACATATATTCTTTTCATTAATTGTTTTCCCTTTGTTTATTGTAAGTGTGATTTTTTTAGTTTTGGAATTTTTGGAATTAGTTTTTTATAGCTTATTTTGGGTATTTTAATTGTTTCTATCACAATTGTAATTTCAAATTTTTGTCAAATGCTAAATAAATTAATTCAGAAATAAACTATTTTTTCAAAAATAACACTTAAAAACCCCTCACTTCAAAATATTTATATTTTCATTTAAAATTACATTTTCCCATAATTAATACATCTTTAAAAATCTTATTGCTTCATGCACAAAATGTATACTCTTTAAAATGTTATTGTTCTATTGTGGGTTTATAATTATTTTTTTAATACTTACTAGAGCAACGCATATGATGAGCAACGCATATGATGGTACTAGATATATAATGATTATGTTATTTTTATTTTTGATATTTTTTATGTTATTGTTTTAATAATAATAATGATGACGATGATGATGATGATATAAGTGAATTTTGATTAGAGCTTGAAATAATTTCAATTTTTTTTTAGTTTTATATATTAAGTATTTAGTCATAGTCATATTTTAATAGGGAAAATATTTGTTTTTATGAAAATGATAAGATAGGGTGTATTGGTTTTGATTATATGTGATAAAATATTTTTATATTTGCTTCATTTTTCTTCATACTTTTTTGTAAGTACGACAACTCCTAAATTCACAATAATATAATATAACAACAATGATACAAGTTTGAAAAAAAGTTTCTTCTTATCTCATATCCAAAAATCCACTTATTCACAATTATTTTCAAATCAATAATAACATTTTGACTGTCTATTAAGAAAAAGCATGCGAAGCCAATTACCTCAAAAATGCCCATGGTATCATCATGGATGTGTGAGCATTCAAAGTACACATGCATTTATCCGATTTAGGCTTGGCAAGGCCCCGGCTACAAGCAAGATGCCCGCATAACAAGGCTCAAGAATGCAGATTCTTGAAAATGGACTCACTTTCTAAGAACGTACATGCGTTCTTGAGAATACGCTCACATTCTCAGCATAAACACATGCTCTTGAGAATGTGCCCACATTCTTAGGAAAAAACAGAATACAGTCGCATTATCAAAATAAACACATGCTTTTGAGAATGTGCACACATTCACAGGAATAAAACACAATACGCTCGCATAATAAACACATGTTCTTGAGAATGTGCACACATTTTTAGAAAAAAGGAGAAGCTCCGAGTGAGATTGACATTCTCAAAATATTGTTAACATATAAATGAACTCTTAATTTTTCTTAATTAACCTTTTACATATATTATTATTATAATTTATAATGGAAAGGATATTGTCATGTAATGTTACATGAAATATTATATAAAAATTAAAAATAAATAACTACATACCAAAGTTTTAATAATTTAAATTAGTTTAAATCTATCTCAAACCCAAATCAAATTTCTTAATATGTGAATTTGTTAATACATACATGGAATTCACATTTTTACTATATTATTGAGTTAAATTACCATATTAACATTGTCTACTAATATTTTGTTATCTTTGATAAATCCAATACTAAGTACAAATAACATCATCATCACGGTGTGTTACATAAGTTTCATAAGTTTCAAGTGGGGGACAAGGTTACCAATATTTTACGATATCTAGGATATTATTTGAGTTAAGTTACCATATCATTCTCAATTTGTCCAATATTTTCAAGACTAAGACGAAAAAGAAACCATGAGTGAGCTTGACTTTGAAATCCCTTGGGGTTTCTTTTATGGGTTTTTGAAGGTCATCCTAGAGTGTTAGGGTAGTTATTTTTTTGAATTCATCTCATTACATCCACATTAGATATGTCCCAAGTAGGGAAAATAACAATATAACATATTTTATTTCTCTTTGGACCCTTCAATTATGTTTCTGATCTCAAACTTGAACCTTTGATTAGGGACATTAAGTAGACTATTCTTCATTTTGACTGATTCCCTTTATCTATATCCTTTGAGAACTCAATCACAAGGTAGATGAGTTATCTAAGGAGGCCCTTTCTCTTCCTCTTGGGGCAATGGGCATCTATGAGTTCTTTAATGGTGAGGAAGTGGAATCAACGGAATTTCGTTAGTAGCTTTTTGTTATGGTATTTTTGAATGATCTATTTCTGAGATGTGTGGCCTATAAAGGAAATTTTTATTTTTTTGGGCACTGAAATGATATGTAAGTTACAATGTTTAATTTTTTTATGGAAAAAAATGATAAAATTATTGATTAGACTTAATTTGAGTGGTTTTGTGATAAATTTTTATCATCCATATCTAGGTTATATGTGTGTGTGTGTGTGTGTATGGAGAGAGAGAGAGAGAGATAATGATGGTAAATACGCCAAATTTGTGTGGTTGCATAGGGGTCCATGGAGTGGGGCCCTCATATGAGAACATCTCACATGTGGATTTGAACCTATAAACTCTCAAGAGAAAACACATGATCTTAGCAATAAACCCACCCAAAATATGCATTATATAATTATATTGTGATTATTAGTAATAATTATATTAATATTATAATCGAAGACTACTACATTGGTGTAACACCATCCTCCCACATTTACCCAAGCTATCGATCCACTGGGGTAAACATGCAACAAAGAGTTACCATGATGTGATTCAACTCCCCATGTACAGTTAAGGAAGTGGAACTGACAAGACGAGCAATTTGACATTCCTCAAGAGCTACAAAACCTTCACGATACAACCACCTCTTCCACGTGCCTAACCCCTGAGACAACTTGATGATTTACTGACCTAGAGCCCTAGTCGCTCCCATGACAAACCATCAGTGCGACTAAGACCCTCGAGTCGCTCCCAAAACAAGGCCTCCAAGCGATTGCAGTCTTACTCAGGTAGTTTTGTGCCAGCGACCCCGAATTTTGAGCCATGTTTTCAGGGCTAGGACTCAGGCTATGCCAAAAACTCCATGAGATTTCTAGAAATGATAAATAGCATTGTAAATAATACTAATAATGCAAAACTTGAAAAAGGACTTGACTTGACCCCTACTATCCATGACAGGCATTCTGCCAAACATATCCTAAACATATAATCTACATGTCATAACAATAGATCTGTGCATAGGGGTCTCATACTTATCTAAGATTCATCAAGAAGGATTAATACCTTCTCACAATAGCTTCATTATCATCTATTAGGTCATACATTCATCATTCATTATTTTACTAATCAAAACATGATAAGAGTCGTGACTAGGATCTGTCATAAAACCATGCTTACAACCAACATATAACCAACTTAAAAACAATGATAGAACAATAATTAGAGCTACATAATAACAAGTTAATTTTCACATAGAACACAAGAGGAAAAGAGCTCTTATTGACATATGCAAAAGACAACCAAGTTAGGGACTTCCATCTAGTTTTTTGAGGATCTTACACGATGGATGGATGTAGGTGGTTGGGACATCCAAGACATAGAGAGCTTCAATTCGGCGCTGCAAGTTAAAAATATTTGGAGGGCATTTAATGGTATAGACATATGGTAGCATATAATCAAAGTGAAATACCTAAAATATTTGCAGATATCAAGATGGATCAGTCAAGGGGATCTAGAAAACAAGGGGGCATCTCCTTCGAGACTCAAAAATAATCATCGATTGGGCTAATATGAGATCAACATTAGAGTATCCAATGTTGACAAATTGGAAGAAGAGGATTAGAATGTTGATCAACACCTTTAAGAGGCTATCCTTCACACATATATAGAGAACAAAACCAGTTAGAAGATGGCTTGTCTAAAGAGGGATGCAACATTAAACCAATAATGATCAAATTTTTAGCTTTTATAAATGGTTTGCTTCATAGAATAGGGTCCATCAAAATACAAAGGACATATTTGTTTATACACTCAGTCAAAGTGTTTTTGTTTGTTTAAGTTTCAATGGTTTTACAGATCCTACTAATGAGATTGGACACTCATAATACCACTGAATTTTATGTTTCGAGTAAGAATTTTTCTTAGAAAATGACAAACAAGGGATCAGGAACATATATAGGTGTTAGAACATAAAATTAAAACGACACTTTGAATATCTATCTGGTAATGATAAGGATGAAAACAGAGGAAAAAATGTAACTTCTTTTATTTATAATGAAAACAGGAGTATTTTTCTTTTTGATAAAAAAGAAAATTAATATTATATTAATTATTTATTTATTTATGTACTATTTATATATGTAATTGATTACCAATAGGAGCCAGGTCATGCCAGCAGATAAGATTAGGGTGCATCCTACTATTTAATTTTGTCTAGATTTGAAATGAAGGAATGTGATTTTGATTCCCTCTTTCTCAACATTTGACATGAGGGTGGGTATGGGCATAAGAGGGAGCAACCCTCAACCTTGTGACGTTTGTGGGAAGCGGCTCATACTTACTAAAGAGTCTTCATCTAAGCAAAAGTTTAAGCTCATTTTAGTTCGATCATCTTATTTTGCCATAAATACCTATTTTTTTCTTTTTCTTTTTTATTTATGAGAGGCAAATCAATTGGTTTGTGTAAGATTTAGTCCCTATGATGTCACCGGTTCAAATCTTATGGGAAGGGGTTGAAGATGGGAGCCACCTTTAGGAAAATTAACCTATCTCATAAAGCATCTCAATCATGATGATAACATCCATCCAATATAAGGCTCCAATATTAGGGTTGTCCCAACTTAAGCTTTATTTTTTTTAAATGTGACCAAGTATGGAAGATAAAGTAAAATATATTTTAAAATTTAAATTTATTTATTAACAATAAGTTTTGAAATTACCATCAAATAATATTATATTTGAGAATTGAAATGATTATTATAATTATAAAAAAATTGGAATTTAGTTTTTATAATTTAAATTAATTATTCATAATTATTAAATAGATTATAGATGTTTAATTTAAATATTCATATAATATATTTAGTAGAAGCTTAAAATTTATTTAAAATATAATTATATTTTTTTGTTTTTCAATTTAAATAAAAAAAATTATATCCATCAATGTTATTTATTAATTTTTTTTTAATTAATCCTAATTTAATTAATTTGTATAATATATATTTTTATAATTTTAAGTAGCTTATAAAATAAATACTTTGATATTTGCCATATGCCTATCCATCTTTATTAATAATTTATATCACTTTTGAAAAATAAATTTAAATAAACGATATGTCACTTTAATAATTAAATTTAATTAACGAGACAACTCAAAATAAATACTATCAATATAACTGCTCACATGTTCAGGTCGATATTCAGACCGATGGACAGCTGATCCAATACTCAAACAACAAACTTTCTTTGCTTTACTTTCAAACTTTCGCTGCTCCCTCCACGGAAAGAAAGCCACGTGATGACATAAGAAAAACAAGTGGTATTTTGTCCGTCTGATATCGCCAACAGATTTCACTTCTCATCATCAAATTTATGTAATTTACTCTGGTTAAATAGGTCTGGTCATGGTGTTAAAACAGAAACAGTCAAATTCATAGGTAAGCATCGTTTCCAAATTTAAATCCTAACCAAGTAAATCAAAGCAACAAGAAACTGAAAGTTAATTAACACAACTGTTTGTCCGGCATGTTTTAGAGTGGTGTCTCCAATCCGGTGGCCTTGACAGCCCACCGTATTGATGCTCGATGTGGGCAGCTAAACACAGGCAAGCTGGGAGACCACAACTCTGCAATAAATTCTGGCACTCATTTATATTTATTTCAAACGATATGCCCCAAATATCTTGTGTATTTGATTAATGGTAACGAGAGAGATATCTCGTTAGAACGACTGGTTTCTAATTTATGACAATGGACATGGAACAACTAACTTGTTTTCTGACTTATGACCATTGACTTGGAATGCCATGTCTTGATACCAAATAAATTAATTGATATTCGTGTATCAATAGGATACGGTACATGCATTTCAAAAACCAGAATTGGTAGAACAAAATGAAGATTTCGAGGGATGCCAAAGTGCTGCTCACCTGAAGCGTCCATTCAAGCCACCTGTTTTGATGCAGAAGATACAGAAAAATGGTGCCACTCATCTAGTCTTTCAACGATGACGGCGACGTATTGTAAACCGCGGGCCGCCATTCTCAAAAATCAAATAAAAACTAAGTTGACGGTCGCTTTCGAACGACAGATGGAGCTAATGACATTGCCAACGTCGTCGTAGTATTTTGCCGCGGTAGACTCAGCGTTTCGACCACGACGACCACTGTTCCATCCGCCGGACTGTTATGCCACCTGCCGGCCTCGTAAACGGAGCCGCCCAGGCCAACGGCACGGGAGGTCGAATCAAACGGACAGCAATCCATTGGGTTCGATACTCACGACGAACGCTGAGCTGGAAGGTAACGCCGTAGTTTATCCCTTACGTTTTTGGAGTGACGTGTTAAAGTGAATTGTTGACAAGCAGGTGGCAGTGTTTTGGAGGATCGCCAGTTGAATGGAAATTTTTTCTACATATTTGGCAATTTTTTCCCACATATTTTTCCATTTTATAGGTTGGAAAACTTATAATAACCTAATTGTTAAATTAGCAGCCGGGGGACAGTCATGACCGTAAATGTAACCTGACTTATTAGTTACTTATTAGTGTTATTGAAAGAAAACTACACACTCTGAAATTACTTCATTTAATTTCATTTCTGGTCCCACTACTATGTAGAGAGGGTTTTAAAGATAATTTGAGACAAAAAAAAATTTAGTGTTTCAAATTATGGTCTTAAAACATTATTTCTAGAAGACCATATGTACACAACAATTTTTTTTAATAGACACTTTCATTCTTGTCTCTCTAGAGACAATTTCAAATTTGTCTCTATGAAAATATATATTAAAAAAAAATCAAATTAATTTTTTATATTAAAAAAAACATAGAACACAAGAATTATTTCTCTCTAGAGACAATTTCATTTTTGTCTCTCTAGAGATGATATGAAAATATATATTAAAAAAATAATCAAATTAATTTTCATATTAAAAAAATAAACAAATTATAACAATTTCATTTTTATCTCTTTAGAGACGATATAAAAATATATATTAAAAAAAATAATCAAATTAATTTTCATATTAAAAAAATAAACAAATTATTTTAAATATATATTTTTTAATTAGATGACCCTTTTAATTTGAAAAATAACAGTGTCCCTTTTCTAAAATTCATCCCAACAATATGGACTCGTATTTATGTGTTTTCAGGAGATATTTAACTTGGTCGTCTTGTACGACGACCATAGCTATCCATTCCATCACAGAAGATTTAGTATATGGAGTTGTTGAAATACTCAAGGAAATCATATTTCTTCAACAATCCACCTAGTAATGAAGCGTCTATCATGAAGGACTATCGGAAGAAAGCAATTAGTCTAGTTGACCAGATAGAAAGAATATGCCCCCTACTATCATCGTTACCATCCTCACTGGTCCAACCTTGTATACTTTGCTCTCCAATTCTCTATTTGTTTATCGTCCTTCCGATTGAAGGATTATAACTAATGATAAATAATAGTTAGGGCCTCCTCAACTTCCATGAAAACATGTTCAACTAGGACTTGCCTCCCAAGAAGGTTGTGATTAGTCAAGAAGGTTATTCTGTGTGGCCATTTGATTTGATTAGTCCCAGTCCTACTTAATTTTCTCGGGAGAGTAAATCCTGTCAGACCCAGAAATCCATTCCCACAGGCCATAAATACAGTTAGACATACGGGAGACATTCCATCCAAGGGAGGCAGGCCCATGACATTACCCCAAAATGCTACCCAGTCGAGGATATTGGTCTTATGTTTCTCGAGATTCAAGTTCAAGAGACACTATGTTGTTTTCTCACCTCAAAATGAGCATATTAGGCTAGTCATTCAATTTCTTCATGTCTTTTGATCTTCTTTATGTAGTTTGTGGATGTTGAAGTTTCCAGTTTCTAATTCTCCAGTCTTCAATATTCAATCTCAAATTTTCTGTCTATCTCAGATGCTTGATGTTAACCGAAACCCATAGCAGACCCTTGTATTTATAGGAAAAAACTTGAGTGTGGGTAGATTGGATAAATTCCCAAACCATTGATGATCAATATTGCATGCAACATAGGGTGTTTCTTTGGCATTTTGTGCTTCTGATTACATACATGGATTCGTAGAAGGATTCCATAAATATACTTGGATACCATGTCAAAATAATATTGTGGTGAGTAGATTTTGTACTTTGGAAACTAGCATAAAGGCTATATAGATTGTTAAAGCTAAAAACACCAATCAAAATTTTTGATAATGGTACTTACCCACAAACGGATATTGCTAATAAATAAACCAATATGCATACAAATAAAAATAATCAAAATAACATCATTGATTTTCCATTAATTCTGAAAACAAAAAGCTAAAACTACAACTCAAAATACAACCTTTTCGAATTGTTGTGTGTGTGTTATATTCTTTCCACAACTAGTCACACGCATGGGAGGGTCACAAGGGGGATATCGCCCCCCCTGTTCATTGTGTTGGGTGCAGCAGGGGGGTCACAGGAGGGCACAACCTCCCTTGTCGAGGGATTTTAGGGGGGCAGTAGCCCCCCCTATACGAGGTCCAAGGTGACGCCTCGAGAATTTTTTTTTGGACCCTATATTAAGTGTTTGCACATGGATTTGGGCATGATTGTTTTCAGCCCATGGTAGTTTGTAGATCCGGTCAAGGGAACTACAACTATGTTCTAATCCAGGGTTAATGGGTTGGGGTTTATGAATGCTTCAGCATGTATATATATGTATTGTAACATTCAAAGGAACATAATGAAAAATCAATCTAGTAATCTCGATTTTGGGATCCAAGGGAAAATATCTTTGTATTTATTTTGTGTTTCTCGCCATTGTATATTTTCTATTTTTTAAGAATTCATTTTCAAGTAATTTTTGTACACAGTTAAAACCTACATTTGGTATCAGAGTTGTTTCAGCTTCAAGGGGACGCCTTTATTGTTGAGGGGTTTTGTTTAGGCCTGTGGTAGACCATGCTCAGTGGGAGATCTGCGGGATGGATTCTTGCGGCGAAAGAAGATACAAGCAATGGAAAGATATAGACCAAGAAATTTAATGGTCAGAGTTATGAGTTATGGAAACCCAAGATGGGGGATCTTCTAGTGGATAAAGATCAGTGGATCGTAGTAGATATGGGTACTATACCAACGACAATGTCAACAAAAGGCTGGGTGAAGTTGGAGCGGAAGGCAAAGAGCACAATACAGGTATGTATCTTAGATTCAATATTTTTGAACGTGTCAGGGGAAGCTATAGTGAAGGATTTGTGGGTGAAGTTAGGTATTTTGTACCAATCTAAGTCTCTGGTGAATAAATTTTTTCTATGGAAAAAATTGTATAACCCGATTACGAATAATGGAGACTCGGTGTCAGAACATCTAAATTCCTTTAATATTGTTGTAAGCCACTTGTTATCTATTGTTATAAAAATTTCATATGAAGATAAGTGCATCAATTTATTGTGTTCTCTACCAGATTTGTGGGATATTCTGGTTGTTGTTATAGGTTGCAATACAACTACCTTGAAGTTTGATGAAATAGTCTCTTCCTTATTGTCAGAGGATATGAGATAGAAAAATATGGAGAGCTAGAATCGAGATGCCTTGTTTGTATGAGGATGGTCCCAGAATAGAAAGAAAAATAAGTCCTTGATTAGGAGATCAAAATATGGAGGGAAGTCTAAATCTTCAGGAAAACCTATAAAGGTGTGTTGGAAATGCGGAAAGGAAGGGCACTTCAAAGAGGACTGTAGATCTAAAGTTACTGAGAAAGGAAAGAGATCTAATGATGCTCCTTCTGATGAGGCGAAAACCACCTCAGATGAAGCTGGGGATGTGCACTTGGCTTCTTCTTCAAGTACACACATAGACCATGAGGCATGGTTGATTGACTCAAGTGCATCCTTTCACTTCACTCCCCATAAGGAGTGGTTCTATGAGTATGATAAATATGATGGTGGTGATGTCTTCTTAGGGGATGAGAGGAAGGCTAGAATAGTTGGACATGAAAAATTCAAGCTAAAGTTGCAAGGTGGAAGGATTAGAACATTTATGGGTGTTCTGCATATTCCTGCATTGTCTAGATATCTGATTTTTGTAAGTAAGATGGATGATGTAGGTGTAAAAACAATGTTCTTAAAAGATACCTGCAAGATGGTTTGGGGAGCACTGGTATTGATGTAGGGAGTTTGGATTGGAACTCTGTACAAGATTTTGGGTAGTATTGTTATTGATGGGTGCAACACTCATGTGGTCCCTGAAAGTGGAGCATAAAATCTCGTGGTCTTTGGAGAAAATACCATGCTATGGCATCAAAGGCTTAGACATCTTAGAGAGAAGGGCCTTCGAATAATTCATGGTAATTCTATAGTAGAAGGTATGTCTAATTTCTCTTTGGATTTCGATTTCTGTGAATTTTGTATATGGGAAGCATAATCGGGTGAGTTTCCCATCTGGTGCTAAGAAGGCGAAAGGGATATTAGAGCTTGTGCACAGTGATGTGTTTGGACATGTGTCAGTTCCATCACTAGGTAAGTCTATGTACTATGTATCATTTATAGATGAATTCTCAAGGAATACATGGATATATTTCCTTAGGATGAAATATGAAGTCTTTGACAAGTTTAAATAATTTAAGGCTCTGGTGGAAAAATAGATAGAGAAAAGATAAAGGTGTTGAAGAAAAATAATGGTGGAGAGTTCTATAAGAAGAAATTTGAAGAGTTCTGTAAGAAATGTGGTATAGAATGACATAAGACTACTCCATACACACTTCAGCGAAATGAAGTTGCAGAAAGAATGAATAGGACATTGATGGAAAAGGCAAGAAGCATGCCAAGTGGTGTTGGGTTAGGACAAGAATTCTGGGTAGAGGTGGTGGAGACTACATGTTACTTGATTAATAGATCACCTTCATCAACATTGGAGGATAAGACTCCACATGAGGTATGGATTGGTAAGAAAGCCTCTCTTTCACATTTGAGGATATTTGGCTGTGATGCATATGTACACGTTCCAAAGGAGAAAATAACCAAGTTGGATAGTAAATCTAAAAGGTGCATCTTTATTGGGTATAAGGATGGTTTAAAATGTTATAAGCTTTGCAACCTAGAAATAACGAAGGTTGTGTACAGCCGAGATGTGGTGTTTAGAGAGGTGAACGATGTTATTAAACATGGAGTCCTATGGAAGGAACCTAACAAGATAGATTTTGATTTAAAGGAGGAAGAATCAGACTCTACAACAGAATAAGAATCAGAAGATGAAGGGCCACAAACTCCAGTTGTGAGAAGATTAGTTCGAGAAAGAAAGCAGCCAAAAAGGTATAGTCCATCTTCTTTCTATTCAAATTTTTCTTTATCTATTACTGATGATGATCCTAACATTGTCAGGGAGGTAGTAGATTAAGAGGATGGAAAACTCTGGAAAGAGACCATGGTTGATGAAATGGAACCTTTGGACAAAAATGAGACTTGTGATCTAGTGGAGTTATCAGCTGGAAGCAAACCCATTGGAAGAAAATGGGTGTTTAAGAAAAATATGAATGCATAATGGCAAGGTAGAGAAATAAAAAGCTTAGTTGGTAGAAAAAGGTTATTCCCAGGTGTCGGTAATTTATTTTGGTGATGTTTTTTCTCTTTTTGCCATGGTAGTTTCTATTAGATTACTTTTATCTGTTGCTGCTCCTTTTGATTTTGAAGTAGAACAGATAGATGTGAAGACAACAGTTCTTCATGGGGATCTGGAAGAAGAGATCTACATGAAGAAACCTAAAGGATTTGCGATGAATGGAAAGAAAGAACTGGTATGCAAGTTAAAAAAAAGTCTCTTTATGGGTTAAAATAGTCACCAATGATGTGGTATCAGAAATTTGATACACACACACACACACACACACACACACATATATATGGGGACTTGGCTTCACCAGAAGTAAAGATCATTGTGTGTATTTTAAATTAATTGATGACTGTGTTATTTATCTGGTCTTGTATGTGGATGACATGTTTCTGATTGGAAATGACAAAAAAATTATCCAGGATTTGAAGACCCAATTGTCCTCCAAATTCAACATGAAGGATCTTGGTGCTAAAAAATATATTTTGGGCATATAAATTAAACGAGATTGGGCAAAGAGGAAGCTCTGGTTAAACCAGAGGAAGTATGCCAAGACAATACTGCAAAGGTTTAATATGAAGGATAGTAAACCAATGAGGGTTCCTATTCCTATATGTGTAAAGTTATTTGTTTAACAGTTTCCCAAGACACAAGAATAGGAAGAGGAAATGTACCGTGTTCAATACGCAAGTGCAGTCAGTAGCCTGATGTATGAAATGGTCTGTACTAGACCAGACATTACACATGTAGTGGGATTATTGATCAGGTTTATGTCAAAACCAGGGAAGGATCATTGGATAACAATGAAGCGAGGTTTCAGGTATTTGTGTGGCAATAGTGATTATGGTTTGTGCTACCAAGGAAGACTAGGACTGGATAAAGTTTTGGACATGGGTGGCTTTGTAGATGCAGACTGAGGTGGAGATATAGATCAAAGAAGATATACAAGTGGGTATGTGTTTAACCTTTTGAAGGTGTAGTTAATTGGATGAGGAAGAGATAGTCTGTAGTGGCACTTTCAACTACAGAGGAAGAATACATGACAACCACTCATGTAAGAAAGGAAGCAATTTGGTTGCAGAGATTGTGTTCAAGTATGGGGTTACTACAACGAGCTATAAGGATGGACTATGATAACCAAAGTGCAATTTTCTTGTCAAAGAACTCTGCTTATCATTCAAAGAAAAAGCACATTGATGTTCAATATCACTTTTTGAGGGATATGGTTGAGGAAAAAAAGGTGTTTCTGGAAAAGGTGGGCACTTTGAAGAATGGTGCAGATGCATTGACAAATTCTGTGAGAACTAAGAAGTTTTCTTGGTGTAGAGAAACAATGGGCGTTACAGGGCTGGACCAATGACTAAGCTCTCATGTGACCCCCTATGTGGAAAATAAAATAACAAGTGGGAGAATGTTGGGTGTGTGTTATATTCTTTCCACAACTAGTCTCACACGCGGGAGTGTCAAAGGGGGGCAATAGACCACCCTAGTCGTTGCGTCGGGTGTAGTAGGGGGGTCATTAGGGGGGCGCAACCCCCTGTCGATGGGTTTCATGGGGGGCAGCAACCCCCCTATACGGGGTCTGATGCAGTGTCTTGGGAAAATTTGTTTGGACCCTATATTAGGTGGGCAGACCTACCGATAATTTTGTGCACGGGTTTTTCACATAGCCCTGGGCATGATGGTTTTCTACCCATGGTATTTTGTAGATATGGTAAAGAGAAATGCGTTATGTTCTAATATAGGGTTAATGGATTCAGGTTTATGAATTCTTCGGCATGTATATATATATGTATGGTAACATTAAAAGGAACATACTGAAAAATCAATTTGATAGCCACGATTTTGGGATCCAGGGGAAAATATCAGTGTATTTGTTTTTTGTCTCTCGCCATTGTATATTTTCTATTTTTTAGGAATTAATTTGCATATAATTTTTGTACAGGGTTAAAACCTACATGAACTACATAATAGTGTGCCCTGTTTCTCCTTTATAGACTAAGAAGAAGACAGGGTCAATGATTCTAGATCCATGCACAATAGCATTTTGATTGGCAATCTGAACTTTAACCATATCCATGCCAAAAATAAGGTGTGCTCTTCTACAAATCTCCATCCTTCAGTGTGCCCGGAATCGTGATGCAATAGTGTTCCTATTGACTTTGGGGCCTACACCTTACATTTTGCATGCATAATTACATAAAGAAAAACATAGATCTAGCACTGAATTGTTGAATACATAAACATCTAAAACTGGAAGTGGATTGAAGATGGTGCATGCATCATACATGTTCCCCTTGCCTCTCACTCCTTTCAATACTAGTGTGCCCTTAACATTGTTATATGGACTGTTGAACGAGGGTGTTGTATTGGTGTATGATATTCTACTGAAGTAAGATCATTGTACCTGGAAAATTCTATGAGCCACATATGTAAACTAACACCTTCTGTCAGTCAGTTTCTCTACCCTAAGTGATATACAACTTTTGTGATGGGCATAATTATTGATTTGATATCAATACATGGATTGTCATCTTCTACACCTCCCCCTCAAGCCACACTTTGGCTCAAGTTTCCTTGCCACTTCCATTCAATCCAAATGATTTCTTTTGTTATTGAACTATGGATTTATTTTTCCAACAGACTTAAAATTTTCTTTTATCCAACTAGCATAATCTTTAATAAATAAAAAATTCAGACCGTGGACATAGAATGTGAAGAATTTATCCATTTGGTCCAAATTACATCTAGTATTGATTTTTGTAGACTTGGCTGTGTTTTATTAAGTTTTTCAGAATCTGTCTTTTATGATCTACCCCTTTTTCCTACATGGTCTTACCAAAATTGAACAGGAATATTCTTACATCAGAGATGATGGTGGCTAAAATGTGTTGGCTTGTAGTATAGCCAATTGTGGTATAGTTGATTTGGCATTTCCTTTCAATGGAGGTTTAGGTGATTTTCGTTTGAAATGTAATTGGGATTAGGAAGGCTGATTTAGTATCTTATTTCCAACAAGGCTTTAGGAAAGTTGATCTAGATCTCGATGCCAATTTAATGTTGTGCTATCTTATTTCCAACAAGGCTTTAGAAAAGTTGATCTAGATCTCGATGCCAATTTAATGTTGTGCAGTGAATGACTGATCTAGTTAATTTATTTTTATCCTGGTGACCTATTGATTCAGCCTTTGAGTCGGTGATGGTTATATTTGGGTCCAATTCAGGGAGAAGAAAATCCTCATCTTCCCAGGATTCTGCACGTGATGGCACACAAATTAATGTTGAAACTATAGGTTAGCTTTATACATTGTATAGCTCCTTTTAAGAAAAGAGTGGCATGGTTGGTTACGTTCGTCAATATACAATTAATGGTGAAGCTATGTCTACTTAACAACCTAACAATTTTTAAGAACATCCTGTTTGCAGTAAATTAGACTTAATTCTTAGTTTAATGGGATAAGACTAGTTCCATATTCACTTGCACTACATAGAATTTTTCCCTGTGAGAAAAATATTAAAGAATTATATTATAGAAGTCCTTGTAGCCCATATCAATAAATTATCTCAACTCATTTGTGGAGGTTGGAATGCAGAGTAAGAGTGGAAACTTAGCAATTGAGTGGGATTCCACACCAAAAATGCAGTTCTCTTCTATGTCTATCACTTCGGCTCCATCGCTTGGGATATATTCAGAACAAGAACAGTCTAATTCAACTAACTCTTATGTTGTTTTGCAACATTTGGAATTCTAGTTCACCTTTAACACAACAAAATAATAGCTAGGGTATATCTGAATTGTGGAAGATGCAGAGATCAACCATAGGTGGAGTACTAGAGGAGTAAACCCTTGTTAGAGGGTATTCTTCCATAGGTAACTCAACTGTACCAACCTGCCCCCAGTCATTTTCTTAGACTGATCCAGTTCCAAAGTTGTTGGAGACTTCACAATACAACAATGTAAGCTTCTCTTCATTTCACAAATTATTTGCATATTCAAAAAAAAGTCCTATAAATTTTCATCATAATGCAACAAAAACATACAAGAAGGGAAGTACATAGGACCTAGCAATCTTGATTCTAGGCTATATGACCTTCCCCACTGTTCAAACCCTATAGCTCCCATATCGATAGATTAGTTGAGTCAAGATATTTCTAACAATTTAAAACACATGGTTCCAAAATCATAGGGACTAGAAGATATTCATGTTGTTATTACTGGTGACTAATTTAAGAAAAAAATTATTAGTATTGAAGAGCTTAGGACAAACAAGGTTCGGTGGAAACAAAACATCAGGAAAATACGCAGATTGTGTAGTCTACAATCAATAGCGTGGCCTAAGATGATGCACTGTAAAATAGAAGAAAACATAATAAAAGTTACACAACATTGTAAAGGGGGTCCAAAATCAAAGCTAATAAATACATGGAAGCAGTACAATAGAAGTCTAATTGTAGCCTTAGGTAGAAAACCTTAATTAGACCGAAAATTTGTCTTGGCAGAGAAGAGGAATTCAGTGTTAGATAAACCTGGAACAATTGCGAGAATTGATGGTATTTTCTCTCGGTGTAGAACAAAGTGGGTACCTGTGTACATAATCAAATAAAGAATTTAGGAAGCAATACTGTCTCATCAGACAATAAAAAAAGGGGGTGCTGATAAGAATTACCTCGAGGTCACCTTGAAGGCATTCCATGGGAAAACCTTGTCAACAGAGAAAGGGAAAGAATTAGCTTAAATTTTGGGGCAAAACTCTAAGAAGATTTGGAAACATAATAGATTCATAGAGAAGTATGACATACCTTGTGCATTTAAAAGGGGAATAAGACTCATATGCCACTTCAGACAGTAGGTAGAGGAACTCCCGTTGCTATTCTAGGAAACTCCATTAGGAGTCTGTGAGGCAAGCAAGAGAAATCATGCAACAAAGAGAAATGAGGGAGAGAAACGAACAAGAAGTCCAGTAAAACAAAGCTAATGTTGAATAATAATCTTCTATAATAGAGCCTCAACAACAGAGGAGGAGAATACTTATCGTGCTAGACCTTCCCTATGGAAGAGGTCCAGAAGAAGCAAGCCCAAGAAATTTATTCAACCACTGTTAGCCCTAAAGATAGTTTGAGAGGTTGACAAATGAATAAATAAGGATTAAGAACTGATAAACATTAATTCTCTGCCAATTTGTTGATATTTTTTACTAGGGTAGAAACGAGAGGTTGTAACTGCATAAAACACTAACAATAGCTCCAAAATATGTAATTCAAGACAAAAAAAAGAAATGGAGAACATGCAAGTCATAACACTGAGAAAATTTGATATTAAATTCTTTATTAATAGGTCTGAAGTCCATGGCATCAACTATCAGGAACTACACCACTTAGTTTTTGATAAGGAAACTCATTACAATCAGTTGTAAGCTCTAAGAATTACATGTATCTCCAGACGAGGGTTTAAGGAAGTATGGCCAATACTTAGGGTTTTTATTAAATACAAAGTGGTCTAAATCCTTTCTTGAAGACCTTGAGTAAATAAACCCCAAGATACAATATCGTAACAAAAAATTGGTAGTCAAATTGAGTTTGAAACCGAATAAGGTAAATTCATTAACTAAAACCAAGTGGATTCAAACATGCAAAGGGAAATAAAACAAGGATTCGTTTAGTTAGAGTACGCTGGAAAGGGAAAATCGACCGAAAATAACCAAAGTATTTACATCCTCTTTGCATAGAAAGAGAAGGGTTCTTTCTCTATGTAGTGAACTCTTAGAATGTATATCTAGAGTCTCCAACATTATGAAAACAAACCTGTGCCCAAACACTGCTATCATGATTCTAATAGCCAAAAGATGGAGGGTCTCCCCCTGTTACAGAGAAGAAAACCTTTTTAGGTGAACGACACGACTAAGGGCGAGATGGCGCAGAGTGAGGGAGGGTAGTTCCTCCATACGACACCACTGAGGGCGAGATGGCGCAGTGTGAGGGAGGGTAGTTCCTCCATAACCACTTTGTTCCACCCCCTCCATCGATCTCTAGGACGATGATCCATACCATTGGTGCCCACCCCATCATAAATTACAACAAATCGATTCCTAAGAAGGATAGTGCATTCCAGCTGTAGTGTTGGAAAAATTACAAGAGAGGAGCTTGTAATTTATGAAGCTTCAAAAACAATGTTACATGATAATCCAAAATCGACTTCTGTATTGGTTAAGAACCACAAAGTATAGTCAAAACCATAGTATTATCTATTCATTCATGACGGTGTGTAAATATATTCAGCTGCGAGTTTATTCAATACACATATGATAGCCCAGAAACCCATAAGGAGAGGCTCTCTTAAAGCATAATAGTGCATGTATAAATATCAATTTCCCACCGAAGGCATACAAGATTAGAAGATTCGGTGTAAAAAAATCTTTATTAATTATTTTATATATTTTTTTTCAATTTTACAAATTACATATTACAAAATTGTAATTTAAGTTAAATTATATCTATTTTAATATTATTTAATTATTGATTATTTATATAAAAAAAATCTATATCGTTACAACATTTATGGGAGAATATGTGCTTTTATTTTGTGAAAAATATATATTGGATTATGGAAGATCTATTCACTTATTTGTTGGTCAAAAAACAATGTTATTCAACTATCTCTACATTTTTATTTTTTAAATCTTGATACATCATTATTTTTAAATAACTCATATATGATTTGTGGTCTTGAATTAATTTATAGGTTTTTTTCATCTTGTTAGTCTTACAAAATACAATATTGTTGATCTTGGAAAATATGGTTATGAAGAACAAAATTGAATTTGTGATGTATAATCTCACCATCATGAAAATATATTCTCTGATTCTTCCAAACTTGAAGATGAATTAAGCTACTACAATCTATCAATAATCCGATTAAGGTAATGAAAATTTTGAAAACATGGCATTAAAGTTATGTGACATTTAATGTGTCGGTTCTCATAAAATCTATGATTTTTGCCCACTAAAAAATAATTCCGATTCGATTCACATTGTTAGTAAACAAATTTTTAATCCAATCAAATGGTTGACTCATCATTTAAATTATAAACAAAATAAAATATAAAAAAATTATCTCATAACTACACTATCAGGATATCAATGCACACAAGCAACTAGATTATGGGGAAAATCAAAGTATTATTTATCCCCAAAATAAGTTGTCTTCCGATTCTCTGAATACAACCTTAAAAATGCAAACGAAATGTTGGGTCTAAAATGCGGATGCAAATTAGAGTTTCATTTACTATCAATCCGGGTAAGTAAACTTTGAGGATCATCCAATATATATGGACTTAGAGACAAATTAAACTAAGCTAGGTGAAGAAATATTAAAGCTCCCTTACAGGAGATTGTTCATTAATATTTCTAATCAACTATTTAAACTAATGAAATTAAAGCTCTTTAAAAATAATTCTGATTGATTGCATGAAATAATAAAGTTCTCTTACAAGAGACTATTCATTTATATCTCAAGCATATAAATCAGAAACTTAAACTAATGAAATCAAACATTAAATAACAAATCAGATTCATTGAAGGAAACATTAATACTTTCTTACTAAAGGTCATTCATTAATATTTCAAACATATGAACCTGATAATTTAATCTAATGAAATTCACAAACATAAAATAAAAGCTTACCAAAACAAAAGTGTACTTGCTAGGAAATGGGGATCCTTCCAAGGATTCACAAGCACACCAAAAGAGAAGTCAAATGTAGAGGATAAAAAACGCTCCATTTTATTCATCATAATTTTCGAAGTACAATAGCTATAAGCTCATATGATCCAAACCAAAACTATTCTAAATTCTACTAGGTTCTAAGATTGTAAAAATTAAGATTACAAAAGATGAAGATTACAAATGAAGGACATAACACTCCTATTTATACAAAAGCTATGATAACAAACTCATAAATGTAGACCATTATTCCCTCCTTTGATCCACATATTTCTCAACCAATGGTGACACATAACCCTATCTTCCATGATCTCCTCCATGAGGTCCATGATCTTCTCCATGAGGTCCATGATCTCCTCAAATTCGAATTTGAACATAGAGTGTCACATAAAGATGTCTTGGAAGCTTCCTTTGTACCTACACATGTCAACATTTTCATTCTATTTGTTAGGTATAAGTATATGGATATTATTTTCTAAAGTTTAACCACACATTCACTTAAAAATACTAAGAATTAATAATGTTTTGGAAAACACAATGGTAACCGATTTAATGATGAAAGTGAAGCTGATGTGGTGACATGGTGGTGGAATAGAGGTGAGAAAATGTGTGAATGGAGTGAAAGTGGATGTTTTTTACAGATAATTCTTAGGCCCAAGATGAATATATAAATGATATGGATGCACTTCTATTGCCTATTTGAGGTCTAGAATTCTATGTGAATCGAGAGAACTGACTAATCTCATATCAATGTCCCTTCTCTCATTATTTCTTGTATCCCTTCTCTCATTATTTCTTGTTTGATCCATCACAGTGACTTCCAAACTCACAACCTATGTAAAAATTATTTAATATTCGACCAACGAGGAGTAATGCACAAAAATAATAATTCCACACTCATATACGATCATTGAAATTGTCTCATATAGATGGGTGTATTGAAAAGTTGTAAGTTGGGATGGAACAATAATAAATGCTGGTGAGAGAGACACATGGAAAAATGATGATTATTAATATATTGATTCATTCAGAAAGCTTCCCTACAACATAATAAACACTCATCACCTCCTCCTCTTCTGCGTTGTGTTCTTCATACAAGGAGGTTGACATGTGTCTATCTGTTTTTGGCTTCCAATTTTCCTGCCTTTGCGTAGAGCTTCAGAATGTTTGCAGAGAGCTTGAGAAAGTCTTACATATTTGAGCTGAAAAAAATTAGGGAACCAGAAATTCATGAGAGATGTCAATACCATGAACCTCTAGGCCTTGCTAGTAATGACATCTCTATAGTTCTGAAGCATTTTCTAAAAGTATACTTTCATTTTAGGTGTATATATATGTTTACTAAAGTATACTTTCATTTTAGTTGTATAGATCCATGTCTCATGTTAGCTAAAATTCAAACCCTTGACAATGATATATGTAGGATTGGTCAAGCTGGCCCTTTTCCTCATGTGTTGTGCTTTGAGATCCTCCACTTATGCTTATCCCGAAGAGTGATTTAACGATGGATGGGAAAATCATTGGGTGATATCCGATTGGAAGAAGAAGGATGAGGGTGCAGCAAGGGAGTGGCTTCACACTGCTAGAAAATGGAACGGGACCTCGATGAAAAAGGATTTAAACGCATTCAGATGCACATTTTTTTGCCATTTCGGTTGAGTTTCCATAGTTTAACAATAAGGATAAGACTCTCGTTCTTCAATTTTTTTTCAAGCATGAGCATAAACTTGACTGCGGTGGTGGATATGTGAAGCTATTGAGTGGTGATTTTGACCAAAAGAAATTTGGTGGAGATACACCTTACAACATCATGTTTGGTCCAGACATATGTGGTCCAGACATATGTGGTTATAGTAAAAAGAAGGTTCATGCAATTCTCGGTCATCCTGGAAAGAACCATATTATTAAGGAGGAAGTATCCTCTGAAACGAATCAACTTACTCATTTTTATACTTTTATTATTTCCCCTGATGCTACTTATAACATTCTCATTGATAACAAAGAGAAATATTATGGAATTTTAAACACCGATTGCGATACTTCACGACAAAAACAAATTAAGGATCCTGATGCCTAAAAAACAATTGGTCGTAAACAATAAAAATTTTCAAGACAATCAGACAACAGTATTGTAAGTATAACATTCCAATGTGAGTTGATAATCTTGATATTTTTGTGGAAGATCTCTCGGCTTTAATTTGATCTTAATAATTTTTACAGTGGATTATATCCATATGAGGTGTAGAGCCCAATTATTATCTCTTATTTTTTGTCTTATAAAAAATAAATTAAAGTGGTTAGTACTTTTGATTTTAATATCTTTATATATGAATTTAAAATGTACATATTAATTGATTATTATGTTTGAATTCAAATTTTGATATGCTACAAATTGGATGATCGAATAGTAATTGGGGTCGGATCGAATGGAGTCTCCAGAATGTCCTTGCTTTGATTGGAAGGTCACTGAGGCTTTCGTGGACGTAAATAAATCGATTGAAGGATAAATTGATTTTTTTGGAGTCCCGAATTTTTTTTATTATATAAAAATGGGTTATTAGCGATTTGTGTGTAAATTAGTCTAATATGTTTCTAAAACATATCTAAGGCAGCCTGGGAGAGCTTGGAGTGTGTGAATATGCTAAATAGTAGTTTTATTGAATTCAAATTTCAATAAGTTTCAACATTGAATGTAAACGTACAAAATTGTCGTGCGATAGCATTGAAAAAGGTTTAAATTTTTTGTGATGAACAAGAAAAATAAGTGTTATTTGGTCCTCTTATTCATTCTAATTTCACGACATTCATCTTAGTGTAAAGGGCACACACTATTCGGTTTCAGAGAAAGAATTATAGAGATAATTTCCTCGCTATTTCTAGGCCTACTGGCAGTCCTTGAGCTTGAATTTCATTGATAGAGTTGATGAGTATTGAGGTGACTCTCGTCTAATGCGCATTGGATCTATTATGAAAGTTTAATTTCAAAAAGAGAAGAAAATTTTTGGGCGCCCACAGTGGGATCGTCGAGGCCAATTGTAAATTCAATGGGACAAAACAGAGACAAAACAGTATAGCGTTTTGTACACCACAACATATTATTTTAGGTTGGTTGGTTACACTAACAGTGATGGGGTAGGAAGTGTCGATGATAGAAAGAGCACGTCACGATATGTTTTTCATTTGAGTTCTAGAGCCATTTCATGAGCTTCCAAGAAGCATCCGATAGTTTTGTGGTCAACAACGGAAGCTGAATGCATCGCCGCAAGAGCAACAACATGTCAGGCAGTTTGGATGAGAAGGTTGTTGAGGGATCTTCGCCACGACCAAGAGGGAACGACAACTATTTTCTGCGACAACACCTCAGCGATTGCATTGTCAAAGAATTCTATGTTTCACAAGAGGACCAAACATTGATGCTAAATATCATTTTATCAGATAGTTGATTAACAATGATGAAATTGTGTTGTAGCTGCAGGTCATAGGAACAATACGCTGATATTTTCGCAAAGCCATTGGCATGTGAAAGTTTTGTTTATCTCAGAGATTGTATGGGAATTGTCAATGGCAGCACTTGTGATTAAGGGGGAGTGTTGGAAATATTAATCTGAACCACTGTCCTAAACACATTGACCAACACCATCCTTTCCCAGTCAACCACTGCACGGTTGTGATTTTGTTTGCAAGCGAAAGCACTGAAGTCAGAGTAGAAGTGCAGTGCAGACCATTCCGCAACACATCACAGACGTTAAGGCATTTAATGAAGTTTAGTAAATAAGTATGGGCAAGCATTCACTTCGCAACTGTTGCCCACACTCCACAACACCTGCAAGCTCAAAAAACCATTTACTATGTAAATTGGCCCATGTTGCGTTTTAATTATTTTTTGTGTCGTGTATTAATGTCAAATTTGTATGTTGAGATAAATATGGATGTAAAAGTCATTTTGTATGTTGGAATGAGGTAGTGAGGAGAAAATCGTGGAGGGAATATTGGTGGGTGTGTGAAAACTAATTTTATTGAGTTTTATAGAAGAAGTTTATTGTTTCTTGCAGTGATGCGTAAATAAATTTGTTGTGTTTTTCACTTAGACCTGTAGCCTCCATTTATCACGTGAATGTATTGCCTTATATAGATGTAAAAGTCATTTTGTATGTTGGGCAATGAGGTAGTGAGGAGAAAATCGTGGAGGAAATATTGGTTTACAGAAGTTTATTGTTTGCTCCGCAACCCAGTGATGCATAAATAAATTTGTTGTGTTTTTCAATTGGAACTGCAGTCTCCATTTATCACATGAATGTTTTTCACGTGAATGTATCCACTCCGCAACCGATTTCTGAGCTAGTTGACTGTAGGAGAAATTAATACTTTAACGGGTGTTCGAAACCCTGCAGCCAAACTGTGAGAAACCTTGATTTACTATGACATACTGTGGTAGTAAAGTCTGCCGCCTCAAAGATCTATTTTAACAGTGAAGATTTTATTTACTCAAATCATGTGCTTAGGGTTTTGACAAATTAGGGTCAAACCAGACATTAGGTAAAACACAAATTATACCTCATCCCGCTATGTGCCACAATAGACATAAAAACATGTTGGATGCTATCGAGGTCTACGTCTCAAGTCAAAGAAAAAAACAAATGGTTATATGTATCACAACGCGAGCATAGCATAGCAGTATGTTATCTGAATCTCATTGAGGGTCACATAAAGGTAATGAACGGGTATAATGTTCCTCCAACGCAGCAAGATAAATATAATTACGTATATATTGTTATAAGAAATTTAACTTTGATAAACACGGTAAATAGTGAACGTAATTAGTTAGATATTTTTAAGAAAAAATTGGGTGAGGGATGTTACATTTTAATGGTAATTTATATTAAATTAAATTTTAAATTACTTTAACCTATTTTTAATTATATGTTATAATAAATTTAATAATATATTCCATTTTATTTATTAAATTTTATTATTTTAAAATATATTTTATTAATATTTATGAAAAACAAAAATAATTTATTAATATAATTATTTTTTTTAATATTTGAAAACTAAATCATTTTCCTATTATATAAAGATTTTAATTTTATTAATATTTAAATTACAATAATTTATTAACTTCAAAATCATATTTAATAAAAATAAATAAAATAATCATTTTTATGAAATGACGATGAATCACACTCATTGGTTCGAAAAGCGTTTATAGGCGTCTACAAATGATTTATCTTGTGATTTACGTCGAAAATTTTCTCTTAAAAATAAATAAAATAATCATTTTTATGAAATGATAGTTTTTTCTGAATAGATAGATAAAAAATATATCGTTCTTATATAAATAATATTTGCCAAATAATAAAATAGATAATAATAAATAAATGAATATAATAATAATAATTTAAATTTTATATTTTTATTTGATATGAGATAAAATATAATTTGCAAACATTAAAATATAAAAAATAGTTTAAAAATTTAAGATAATACTAATAGATTATTTTACGAAGTACAAATTTAAATGTAAATAAACTTCTGATGTTGCATGTTTTAAACAAAATTCTTAATACCACTTTTTAATATCAGTTTTATTTTTTAGTAAATGTTAAAAATTTAAAATTTAATAAAAGATTTAGGTATTAAGATCATTTGATTGCTTAATATAAAAATGTTATTATAAAAATTACTTTACATAATTGGTAAATTGTTTCCTCTTCCTTAACTCTCTCACAGTTGATCTCTCAAAAATCCTAATGTTTGAAGCTATGGATTGAGAGGAGCTATCTATTGTAAGCAATAGGCACGCATTTTAAAGTAGCATTTATTTTCTTATTTAAAAAATATTTTATATCAATAGAGCACACTCGTGGCTATCGGTTATTTAATTTTTTATTTAAAAAAATAATTTATCAATAGAGCATACTTTTAGCGATGGTTTATTTGTCTGCTTATTTAAAAAATAATTTCTATCAATAGAGCATACTCTCGGTGATGGTTTTTTTCGTGCCTGTGCAATTTAGATAAATCATTTTTAGAAATAAGTTTTGTTTCTCTTTAGAAGTTTTTAGATTTCAAATCTATTTTCCCATCCATTTCTCTCTTGATAAGGAAAGAAAAATTGTGTAAACTATTCATTAATCCTAAACACCAAATACTCTTACTTAGATTTCAATCTAAATCCAAAAAAACATTAAAAACTCAATAATATTTTCACATAAGTGATATATTTATCCAAAAAAATTCAAAGACATTTGAAATTGCCGAACAAAACATATTAACAAGCATCCAAACACCCCAAAAAAAAGTGTCCAAATGCCTAAACCAAATAAGGAAAAACTTGTTTACACTTAATTCAACTCCTATCCCAAATAAAATTCACAAACCACTTCAGATGCAATATGTTTAATAAAAATCAACTAGAATAAATATTTAAAACAATAGTATAAGAAAATCTCATACAAAAGTTTGCGCTCATAAATTTGACTAAGATTACATTCCTGAAGTCCATCGTGCTAATATCAATCAAAGTAAATCCCATTATCTTAATTGCCTACATTTTTTATGATTTTTAATATCAATCAAGGTAAATCCCATTATCTTAATTGCCTACATTTTTATGATTTTTATACTTCAAAAGACTTACTCAAAGATACAAGGAGCAACTTGTTTAAGCAATCAATAAACGCTAGTTTATTTGGATTAATTCATTTACATCTTATTAGTTGAAACATCTACGTACCAAAAATTAATTTAAAATATAAATTTAGGAATCGATTTGATATTAAGTTTTTGTTTCGATCATTTTTTTCCCATTAAAAATTATATATTAAGGCAGGAGTTTAAATTTGTTAGTTAATTACATGTTTTTTTCCACTCTTAATATACTATACAATATTGAAGACTCAAACTTAGAACATTGAATTTTTATAAATTTCCTAAATAAATTTAGCAAGTTTTTTTTAGTTAAATGAATAGCTTAAATATAAAATTTATTATTATTGATGATAAATTTCTTATAATTTATACAGAAGATTTATTAAGACCAGAGGCTCATTCTACAACCCAATATGATGTGTAATGTTGTCCATTCACCATCAAAATTGGATTGAAATTTTGTTATGTCTACCAAAATAAAAATTATGAAAAATCTAAAAAAAAACAATACAAAACATTTAAATAATATCAGTTCCTAAAAAAAATTACACTTGAAAAAATTTGATTAAATCCCTCTCACCTCATGTTAAATTGTATTTAAGATAGATCTACGTTAGTTATTATTAATGATAAATTTTTATAGATACTTTTGCTCGATTAAAATTTTATTTGTTTGAACAAAATAAGTAATTCGATCTAATTATTTATAATAAATTTATTTTATTTTAAAATATTTTTTAATTTTATTATATATATATATATATATATATATATATTATATTAATTATTTTAATTAAAAATATATCCTTATTAATATTTTAATTTAATTAAAATATATTTTATTTCCAATCAAATATTTCATATTAAAGTACTCAAGATGTATAATAAATTAAATACATAATTACCATATATGTGAATAAGTATTAAGTTTAGAATAATTATATCATTTTTGCTCTCAAAATTTACAAGCTAATTTGAATGACTTTATGTGGAGCTCTTGAGCTTTATAAAACAAATTATAAACTATCAATTTATTTTATATTTTGATTTAAATTATGATTTTTTAAAATTAAATTATAATTCTTTTTGAGATATAACTATTATATTTTTCTTCTGCCCCGATTGGGGTGGAGAACTACGGCCAATGCAGGGCAGTGATGGGATGGGGAGGTGGTCGGTAGGCGTCATACAGAACGGCGATCATTAATAGAGCTGAGGTGAAGGGTGGTGGAGCAGTACGCATACCAAGGAAAGGAGCGAAACAAATTATGGCAAGGGCAGGAGAAAGGTCCGGCGGCGATTATCTGCAGCTTCAGATGCTAGGTGGCGAAACACATTTAAGAAGAGACGCAGGCGGAATGACAGACAATCGGAAGGCAGGGAAGGTGGAGAGGGAAGGATTAGTCTGGCAGAGAGACGTAAATCAAAGACTCAGGCATTGTCTAAGTATTATGACGGAGGGAGGAAGAAGGGGAAGACAGGAGAAGGAGGGCGAAGGGAAGACCACCGGGAGAGAGCAGGAACATATTACGGTGGCGACCGATAGCTCTGAAGAGAAGGATATGGAGATAGGGAAGGAGGATGGCGGGGTGAGAGTGACCTTTGAAGTCGGGCAGAGTAGTAGAAACAACAATAGAGGTAGGCCGGGTAAAAGAGGGAAAGGAAGGAGACGCAGAGGGCGAGGGAGAACGAGGCAGGATGATTATGGTGGAAGGGAGATTCCAGTATCTGATCAGCCGAAGAGAGGGCGGTGTTCTATCGGGCAGGCAACTCAGGCAGCGGAGGCAGCCTACAACAAGGGAACAAACGAAGACGTAAGGAGGATAATCGATGCGTTGGAGAACAGAGTGTTGGAAGAACCTTCGGACCCCGAAATGGAAGAGTGGGATACCCTGCTGCTGGACCCTGGGAACACGAGAGGGAGATTAACGCTGTACAAGCAAGCATTACATATGTACTGGGTGATGAAGCATCTGCTTGCCAGGGCCATGGAGCAAGTTGCAGTTGAGATGACAGAGATCGCCCAAGGGGTGCCGGACATGAAGAAAGAGATGGCCAGCCTGCAGTTTATGACTCGGAAACAGGACATCAAAATAGAGGAAATAAGAGGTATGCTGAAGGACCTGACAAAGGCAAAGCGAGAACAGGAGCCTAAGCAAGAAATTACGGTAGATTGAAGTGTCTGCCCAGTTACTCTTTTTGTTTTTTGCATGCTGTTATAAACTGTAGTGATCCTATGTTTAAGGTAGCTTGTCAGGTTTCTGATTATAGACAGCTAGGAACAAATTGCAGATAGAAGACTGTAAGGATTTTTGATAGACGATGGTTTTATGTTGAATAAGTAAACTTCTTCAGACAATATTTTTGAGGGACCAATAGACCCGGTTTCCCTTCAAGGCGGATTGAGGTCGCCTTTACATGTATACTTTATTTTGCTATATATAATAGAAATGAAAACGCCATAGCTTAAAAAAAAAACTATTATATTTTTCTTCTGATTTAATATGTTTTTATTTAAAATATATTACAAATTACAAAAATTAAATTTAACATTCGAACAAACTCTACTCGAACAACTTAAAAAAATTATTAAACAACATCCTTAAAAATAAAAATAAAAACTCACTCAACAACATCAACGATTAAATAACATTAATTAGAAAAATTATTTTTCCTAATATTTTCTTATCACTAAAAAAAATTCATTATGAAGTCTTACTATAAATGAATTTTATAAAAAACCAATCATTATTTTGACGGAACAGTGCCAAGACCGCTGAATTGTCAGGATTATACATCGCCCGTTTACTGAAGAGCCCTAACTATGTATTCTGAATAAATAGTTATCACATATTGACAATTAAAAATTAAAAATTAATGCGGCATCACTTCACCGAATCACTCTACACCGTCGTGATTCACAAATAAACTTTTGTCTTCACCGAATCACTCTACACCGTCATGATTAACAAATAAACCTTTGTCTATCAAGATTCTAAACTCTGGCCAGTTTCATAAATTCCTATAACTAATTGATAAATCGAATCCATTTCGCTCCGCTGGGCACACCTCCATTCACAATGGTGAGCAGATAGTACCCGGGAGGAGACGTCACTGCGCTTGGTGGAGCCGTCAAACCAGTTAAATATCCGCCTTTGCCCTTGACAATGGGTGTCGATGCAAGTGAGAGCATTCTCTGGTTCGGCAAGGGAGGGCGTATGCATTAAATTCTATCCTCTCGTTCGGCCTCCTCGAAACAGAGAAACGAACAATGAATTTCGACCCGTACTTGATCTCTCTCCTAGAAATGGCAGTGATGTTCACGCTCTTGGAATCGTAATGGGGATTCAGATAGTAAGGAAAGTACGCCTCCACTCTCAGCTCCGTCGGAAACGGCACAGCGAAAAAGCGATATCCATAGTTTGAGTTGCTCCCTGCTACTAAAACACGTCCGTCGGGCAGCACATTGGCAGTGGAATGATACATTCTCGGGACGTTAGTGGGAGCCAGGACCCTGAACCTGTTGCCCAATGCTTCTGTGGGTGTGTAGAGAAACGGACTCAATGCAGGCTCCCGGGCAGACTGCCAGCCGGCCGTGCCATTTTTGGCACCGTTGATTATGAGAATCTGGGCAGTGGGGAGAATGAGCATGTCGCCCATGACTCTGGGGCCGGGCATGTCCTCCATCTCCCATTGCGGCTTCTGGGACGTGATCTCCATTCTCCCACAGCTCCTCAACGCCTCCACAAACGTCTGGTTGATGGTAGCCTTTATAAAAGCTCCATCGGGGGCTCCTCCGCAGACTAGAATCTCAACCTTCTGGAAATTATTAGCGGACTCGAGCGGAAGCATGACGGAAGAACCAGACGAAGGATAGTTCCGGGCGCCACCTCCTGGCATTGTGGGGAAAGTTTTGATTACCTGATTTTTGTAGTAGTCGAAGAGGATGGAATCCTTGTTGGCGAAAATGAAGAGATTTCCGTCTGAATAGAGATGGAGGAATGGATAGAGATTGTTCTCCACTCCCACAGTGTTGGTCTTCGCCAGGAGCGGAAGCTGGAAGGCCCCGTCATAGGGGGATTTAGGAACGACCTCATAATTGAAGGATCTGCGCCCCCCTACGACAATGACCCGACCGTCGGGCAAGATCCGGTTGGACGCGTACCATCGGTTGGCGGTGAGCTGCGCCGGCGATTCGATCCAGTTGCAGGTTGCCTCGGAACACGGGGAAAAGAATCGAATAACTCTTGTCCCATTGCTCCATCCGCCGGTCTGAATGAGCGTGCCATTGCTGGCAAAGGCGGCCGAAGAACAAAAAGTATCGGTGAGCAGGCGCAGAGGCCTCACAGTGTTCGTGGAGATGTCGTACTCGATGGAATGTGCCCAGCAATCTTGCGAGGCGGCAGCGGTGGCGCTGTTGCAGAGTGGGTCTTTTCTCATGATCTGCGAAGGACCGGCCAGCGTTTGATCGAAAATAAGGAGCTTATTGGTGTGGGTGAGCGTCATATGCATTCCAGAAACTCGTGCATTTTGCAACAGAAGTTCCCATCTGCCTTCGTACATCTGGTGTTCTGAAACTAATCCAGCATAACAATTAACTATCAACAGAGCTTGAATGACTAACCGAGTTCTCAGTCCTTCCATTGTCATGCATGTCCTCCTCCACATTTCGCCTCCTCTGCAATTGAGTTGTTGCAGATAAAATTTAATTCAATTCTTGGGTAGCAGTATTAATTGCATCTGGAATCACTTGCACAGCAGCACCAGGAGGTAAGAGTGTATATATGGGCGTTGGAAAAAGACCAATTGGACACGGCTCAGCTGAGGTGTAAGGTTTGGATTTTAGAGAAGGTTGGCATGTGAAATGCGTGAGGGTGCTCCATACAGAATGCCAAACGCTGACCGCTGCCTTCTTATGTTGCACTTTGATGTTCGTGCGGATTCGTAGATATCAAGCCATTTGTCCGCGTTTTGCTCCCGGCCGTCTGAGTCGTTTGCCGCGTTTGGTGAATTTGTCCACAAATACAAAGAATTTACAGAGTGGAGGATACCAAACCTGTGAATTGATTGTCCGGCAGGCCCCTCGAACGATACCAAACTTGTGAATTGCTAAATGTGGTAGGACCTGCGGTTGGACGTGCTCCCTGTTATCATTATTTGTTTTATTTGTTAATTCGAGCTTTACAAAATAATTTAGGAACCGGAACCAAAAAAGATGAGTTGCATAAACGTGTGAGGTTAGTAGCATTCGAACATTGTTATTACTCAGATGTTCTCGGTTGGCCAAATGTAGCAAAAGACAAAGTGAAATCTGAAAATTTTCATTAGAAATTGAGATTCGGCCAATAGACGATAATTTTATGGTGTCGAGAAATTCATGTCGCTTGGAATAATAGAATTAAATTTCAGTGTTAGCTCAGTTGTCAAAGCCTTCGCTCAAACGTAAAAAATGGGCAATATCAGGGTCATATAAAAGCTGTTATCAGGGTCATATAAAAGCTGTTCTTGACGTCCGCCGAGAAAAAGTCATTTTAACTTTAATTGTTTAAAGAAAACTAGAGTAACTATTGTGACATCATAATACGATTTATTAGCATAACCGATGTCACAATACGATTTATTAGCATAACCGAAATAATATTTGTTGGGGAATTTATTATAATTCAGTTGCTAAAGCATCAGTGAGAACATTGTTTGTATTTTTTTTAAATGTAGATTGATTTATTATTATTATTTTAGAAAATTATTATGGATTTTTTTAATATAGGTTGATTTATTATTTTTATTTAAGGAAAATTATATTGTTATTTAAAATTATCTATTTTTAGTTTATAAGAGTTAGGTTTCACTCTTATTACATGTTTTTGGGTTTTAGGTTGTTACATTATTTATGAAGTATGAAGAAGACGAGTTTTTTTTATGGGAAAGTAGAGTAGAGGAAAACTCAAGATTTCACACAAACAATAACAAGAGCTGCTACTCTTCTATTGATCACACATACTTGTTTCAAATTGATTACATTGAACAGGGTGAGAGGATCAAACAAACTTGATTCAACTTGATTACAATGAACCCGGTAAGAAGTATTTAAACCTTTTCACTAATAACTAACCCAAAATAACTCAACATACAACCACACACTAAATTAAACTCTACCCAAAATATAACTTTTCCTTTTATCTTATAATTTCTTTTCTAATTATATGAAATTATCTTCCCTATCACCCCTCCTATAATATACCTCCTCTAAGACAACGTTCCCTCTGTCCTCTTTTTCAAAAAGAATATATACAGGTCTCGTCTTTTATTCAATTTACCCTAAACACACCCTTTAGCCCCGAATTGGGTGCGGCACTATTAAAACAATATTTTGAGATTTTGTTGTCAGCTCTCTTCTCTGCACACGACCTTCGAATTCCGACGCAGATGCGGTGATGGGGAATTCCGACTATCGCCCGTGACTTATCCCTTATTACTCACATGGGAAGGCCCTTTTGCAAGTTGTTGTTGCAGGGTCTCTTACTCCTGAAATCCTGTTGTGGCAACGACAAAAGTTGACTCTCGGCAATGGGATGACTCGCTCACACAGTGTGGCTCGTATTATTGATCACAGTCCGATCGATTTACAAGAGTTGTGGCGGCGCTATGGTCCTTTCCCTAATACACCCACAAAAAAAAAAACAAATCTTAACTTTTCACACAAACTGCAGCTGCTCGCTCGTATCAGTGATCTCATTCCGATCGATTTACAACCGTTGTGGCAGGGGGCTATGGCCCTTTCCCTCATACACCCACAAAAAATAAAAAAATAAACACAAATCCTAACTTTTCACACAAACTGCAGCTGCTCGCTCGTATCATTGATCACAGTTGGATCGATTTACAACAGTTGTGGAGGTGCTATAGCCCTTTCCCTTGCACACGCAAAAAAGAAAAAACAAATCTTAACTTTTCACACAATCTACAGCTGCATATTCTTGGAGACTTTAGCTCTTCTCTCTGTGAAACTTCACTCTAATATCAATTTATAGGAAAAGTAGAGGAGAGGAAATATAAATTGGAAACACAAACAATAACATGAGTTGTGGCTCTTCTATTGATCACACAAAGTTGATTTAACTTGATTACAATGAACCCTAGCTCAAAATAACTCAACATGCAACCACACACTAAATTCAAATTTTCCCAAAATATGACTTAACTCAACTTGACTCAACACTGTGCTGCCCCGAGAAAATGTAAATATTTAATTTTACTGTGATAAAAGACAAACTGAATATGACAATATTAGTCGTTTGAAATTTAATAATCTTTTTATTATTTTAAAAAAAGTAAGAAATGTTTTCTTGATGTGTTGGCAACTTCTTGAGGAGGAAGTTGGGAAAAGATGGTTGTTGTGGTTGCAACCCTAACTACCTCCCCTAACTGAAGGGCTTCCAGAGAAAAGGAGGAAGGTAGAGGAAAAATCTACGCTGTAGGGACAGGCAAAGGAAAAAAAAAGAAAATGGTGAAGTCTGGTGATGACTAGATAGCCAAGCACGAGGTGCATGCATCTTGTTGAGGACTGTGGTCCTGCAAGAGAGCTAGGGGGGAGATTCTGGTCCCGAAAGACAAATCTCATGGTCGGGTGGTCAACGAAAAGCAGAGAACCTAGGTGAATTTTTCGAGGAGCTCTTACAACCCGGAAAGACCAGGTAAGTAGAGAAACCCTCTGAGGGAATCCGCTGCATGAACTCTTATGTGTTTTCATATTATTTATAAAAGAGAGATGGAGGGATTATTGTTATGATTAGTATGTGACTGTTAAAGAAAATTTAGTTCTCTCTTTCCTCTGTATTCTGGAGTATACAAATACTGCCGAGCAGTTTTATTCTTTTCTTTTAAAAACCCAAAACAAAACACATTCCTAAATTGTGAACAGAAGTAATAGTAGAGGGATCTGTTAGAACAGACATTAATTATAACCGAGGGTTTTCAGTGAAGGGCACGATAGCCATGATAATGGTATGCCAGCGGTGCATATAATATAAAAGAAACAGAGACAACAAAACTAGTTGAACAAGGGAACTCCACTGTGAGCATCCTAGGAAATGTATAACAGCGTAGAAAATAGCTCTCATAGAGCCTGATAGGTGCGGGTGGCCTTAGAAATTCACAGGATTTCATTTAGTAGTAAACAGAAGAAACTATAGAGGTTAAAAAGCAGGACTCGCAAGAAATATGCGATTGGAGCCAGTGCGAGAAACGATTAAATAGTTAAAAACCCTTTATAATGAAAGAGGGAAATTGTAACAAACCACGAGGGAATTCAAGAAGATATGATGTTATGAACCAGTGCTCATCCCCAACATCAGGACGGAGTTCACATATAACAAAAGAACTGTGATAAGCTCTAACAGTAGACGCACCAGGTGAAACATACAGACACCATAACCAGAGATGGAGGAAATCATTTATATTCATAAATAGACAAAAGGGTAAACACATTACTTCAATTGTGAACGGATGCATGCGCAAACTAGTAAGGTACCAACCAGAGAAACTTCCAAAATATTGGCCTCATAACATCAAGATAAGACTAACATAAATTCTAAACTCTGCATAAATAAAGTTAAGGCTCGCAGCAAGTATATACTGCATAGAACTATATGGCAAAGTAGAACAATATGACCAAAGCAGTAAATAAATTCAACTGTGAAACCAGAAGATTATATTTCCATTACCAAGTGTAGTCTTACATCAAGAAAACGTGACCAGGAGCCATAAAGAGCTCGGCTCTAATTCTATAAGTATAATAGAACCGAATATTTACAATGGACTCAAGGTCCTTTTTCCCTAGGTACTGGAAATAACATCATGACTATAACGAATGCAACAGGGAAACCTGCAGAGGACCCACATATTCCCTCAGTAGACTTTACAAATGAAACCAAATAGTTTTCAGTCATAAGACAAGGACAGAGCTAGCGCGAAGGCGTTAAAAGCCTGAAGGTGTGCCAAACCCCTGGTCAGGATAGTTATGGGCCGACAACCCAATTAACTTCAGAGAAGGCTATAGAGAAACCCTATTCAGGGTACTCTGGCAGCTGCCATCGAATCTAAAACACAAACAAGAATATGGAAAACTATAAACCCTGAAGTGGGCAGCCAGCATACAACAATACTTCTTGACGAAACCACTCTAACAAGAAAACCCTGCATCGGGAGTATGGTGCTTACCTGGTGGCCAACACATGAGGATGAAATCCTGAGAGCCTCGCCATCCATCGTGTCAGCAGGCACTTCTTAGCCGCTCTCGTTCCTCCTTCAACCAGCAAACAAAACATAAGCACTGTTACGGTCACGAATTCAGCAACGCAAACATTCAAGGAGGAAGGGAGTCGAATAAAATTAAAACAGAACAAGTTAAAACGTTACATGTATGCTTGAACCACGGAAACGCTGGATAGGTAAACTCATGTACATCGAACCAGGGTCGCAGGCAGGAAACTTACAGGTGAAACAAAGCTGGAGCTAGCGCCGAGGAAAATGACCGGTTTGAGACTCAAAGCTGGAGTAATGAGCACCCAAAACCCCAGGGCTAATCTCAACCCTTAGATCAGTGACTTGCGATCCTCACCGTAGAAGACGGGTGAAGCCCGAGGACCTCGGCAGCCGATGGTACGCTGCCCATGCCATGTCACATGACGGAGCAGGAAAAATAAATATCACGCCAAGTGTGATGCGTAGGAGGAACTGGCAACTGGTGAGACATGAAAGTGACCAGGACAGATAGTACTATAAATTAATGCATGCAAAGTGATTACATCGGAAAGCCTTTTCTGATCACCTGAGTTACTTATCATAAGTCATTCAACTGGAAAAGGTTAACCAAGTACGTAATGTTACCTTGAGATGTAATGCCCAGAGAGAGAAAAGTAATTTTTTTTTTTGTAAATGTGTAGGTAGAGACATGACAATTGGTATCAAAGCCCGGTTTCAAAAACTGTGGCCTCTGGGACAAACACTGGAACAAAAACAAATTAAAAAAAAAAAAACTGACTGAAAACAAACGAAGTAAAACCATTACAAATTTTGCAGTCACAATTTTACTTATGTTTACAAGAAAATAGTTAATATGTTAACTTCTCTTTTGGTTCCATTTTTAGGCTAAGACAAAGGAAACAACAAGGAGACAGAAGACAGTAAACATGCGAAGGGCAGGCAGTGCTCCGCATAGGTTTGTAGCAGGCCAGGGACCTGCAACAAGCCCTGGGAATCACCCAGAATTATGGGTATAGGTTGGAGAGGAGACTCGCAATACGAACCTTGCAATACTAGAGATGGTACAGGAACTGAAAAATGAAATGGCTCGATTACGAGATGATAACGCCAGGTTAACCATGGAGCAGGAAAGAATTCTAAAGAGCCTATCAGACGAATAGAATCAGCAACTGTTGAATCCCAGTGCTGAGCAGCAGAGAGTGTCGGAGGAACAGATTCACCACACGAAACCAGAAGGGTCAGAAGGAAGGGATGAAGAACGAGAGGAACGATCTGATAATTCTTCTGAGCAGCAGACATCAAAAAGGCAATGGATAGAGTTGCAAGGGGAGTTCCGCAAGATCAAACCGCCACACTTTGACGGAGAACAAGAGGAAGCAATGGAGGCATGGTTAATTAATATGAACAAATACTTCCAGCTGTACGAATATGATCACAACTTGAAAGCACGATTAGCCATTTTCCAATTACAAGGGAAAGCCACTCTGTGGTGGGAGGAAGTCAAGATCGTGAGAGGAGTAAGTGAACAGAATATTACCCGAGATAAATTTCAAAGATATTTCAAGGAAAGGTACCTGACATAACGTTTCTATGACAAGAAGGCAAGGGAATTCCATGACTTGCATTTGGGATAGCAGACCATGGATGAATTTATTACTCGATTTACATCATTACTTCGTTATGTACCTTATATTAGGGAGGAAAAGGCTAAAGTACAAAAGTTTGTCAGCAGCCTGCCCTCGAATATGAGGGAAAGGATTGAGTTTGACAATCCAAAAACAATGGATGAAGCAATACGCAAAGCCAGAATTTGTTACCAATAAAGTAAATAGAAGGGAGAAGTTCTAGGTAAAAGATGGACTGATAAGAGGAACAACAAATTGACTAGAAATAATAAAGGGAATCGAGGTGGAGGTAGTAACGGCTTTGCAAAAGGGAAAAACAGTAAAAATCTATAGAAAGGCTCCCTCAGGTCGAAGCCAACTGGTGAGTCAAGGACAAGGATAATTTTAGGGGCGAATGTTCGCCCTTTGGCGAAATTAAGGGGTTTTAAATTTTTAGTGGGCGAATATTTTGTATCATAGTACATTTTTACAAATCACCTCAAATAGCCCACCTTATTTTAAGGGAGAGGGTAAAAAAGGTAAATTTATCCCTTGAAATTAGGACTTACAACCTTCCATTCGCCCATTTTCAAGAATAGGTTTTATTTAAGTGAATCCATTCGCCCATTTTCAAAAATAGGTTTTATTTAAGTGAATCCTATGGGCCAAATACCATATTTATAAAAGACGTATGGTAAATTAATAAAAATATAAATAAATGAGAGGTATGGTAAATAAATATAACATTTTTTATATTTACTCCATAAGTCACCTTATATACATGTAAGGGTGTAAACAAATAAAAATATAAGTAAAGTGGAGGTATGGTAAATAAATAAAACGTCTTTTTATACTTACTCAAAAGGTATGGTAAATAAATAAAAATATAAATAAACTAGACGTAGCGTAAATAAATAAAACCTCTTTTTATATTTAGTCCATAACCCTCGTTATATTTATGAAGGCTCAAGAAAGAGGTTTTATTTAAGTGAATCCTATGGGCCAAATACCATATTTGTAAAAGAGGTATGGTAAATTAATAAAAATATAAATAAACGAGAGGTATGGTAAACAAATAAAACATTTTTTTATATTTACTCCATAAGTCACCTTATATTTACAAACACTCAAAAAATGGGTTATATTTAGGTGAAACCTATGGCCAAAATACTATGGGACAAATACCATGGACTAGATTGTTATTAATACCATGCAAAAAACCATTATTAACCCTAATATTAGAATTAATAAAAATAAAAATAGCACATGGTATTGACCCATGGTATTCACCAAAATGGCACATGGTATTGACCCATGGTATTCACCTGGAATGTACCCTATTTAAATGGGGGAATTAATCCAGCATGTAGCCTATCCTAAGATTCACTAGAACTTTACAAAGTTTTATTATTTAGTGAAAGACTGGCCAAGATCTTACAAGATTTTATAATTAAGTAAAATATTCGCCATGCCTGGTGAGAGATTCGCCAAAAAATTATATATACATATTATATTATTGATAAAATCGCCTATACATATTATATTATTATAAATTTAGGGGGGGTTCTTAAAATTTTCCCTGGTCAAGGATCAGTGAGCCACCTGGAAAATTTGACAACGAAGGGACACCAAGGCCCCCCATGCAGTGTTGGGGGTGTGGTGGACCCCATTACGTCAAAAACTGCTTGCAACGGAAGGGAACCAAACAGATTTCCCAGATCCATGAAGCATCGATGGTCGGTGACATAGGACGTAGTCTGCCAAGGATTAATGCTGCCCTGGAAGATCGTCAGGCGGAGTACCAACCGACTATGGTGGAATTTGAAGGTAAAATTTCAAACCTTACTGTAATTGTTTTAATTGACCGTGGAGCCACATTAAGTTATATTAGTCCTAAGGTTGTAGAGCACTGTAAACTGCAACCTGTTAAATTTAAGAATCTTGATTAGTACAGCTAGCTACACGGGCCAAGAGACCAGTGCTTGCAAAAGTCAATGACTACCATTTAAAGATAGCGGGACAGCCAGTGTTAGCATATTTAAATGTGCTTCCCCTTGGTTCATATGACATTTTAATCAGTATGGATTGGCTAGAAAAACATTGGTCCCTCGTCAACTGTAAAACAAAGACTATCTATTATAGGGATGAACTTGGAATATAGCAGGAGATGCAGGGAATTAAGCGACCTGTGCAGATTCGGTCGATAAATGCCTCTCAGTTGGCAAGATGTATTAGAAAAGGGTGTCAGATGTATGCCATCCAAGTAGGCTATGCTAACTCGAAAGATAAAATAGCCGCATTAAACAACATCCCTGTGGTACAAGAATTTGCGGATGTGTTTCCGGATGAGATTCCTGGATTTCCCCCTAAAAGAGATATAGATTTTACTGTCGAATTGGTACTAGGGGCAGCCCCGGTATCCCGAGCACCTTACAGAATGAGTACACCTGAGTTGGCAGAGTTAAAGATGCAGTTGTAGGAACTGTTGGACAAAAATTACATTCGCCCTAGCGTGTCTCCCTGGGAGCTCCAGTATTGTTTGTGAGGAAAAAGGACGGGACTCTTCGTATGTGTATAGATTACCGTCAATTGAATAAATTGACCATAAAAAACAAATACCCTTTACCCCGGATCGATGAACTTTTTGATCAAGTAAAGGGAGCAATAGTGTTTTCCAATATCGATTTGCGATCAGGTTATCACCAAATCAGGATTAAGGATGAGGACATAGCTAAGACTTCTTTTGGAACAAGGTATTACATTATGAGTTTGTGGTGCTACCCTTTGGGTTAACTAACACCCCTACAACCTTTATGTGTTTAATGAACAACATATTTCATCAATATTTGGATCGATTTGTGCTAATCTTTATTGACGATATACTTATATATTCTCGCACCATGGAGGAACATAAGGAGCACCTTAGGTTGGTGCTACAAACCCCCTAAGAACACCAGCTGTATGCCAAGTATAGAAAATGCGACTTCTTTAAGGAGGAAATACAGTATTTGGGGCATATAATCACGAAAGAAGGGATCGCGGTGGACCCTGAAAAGATAAAAACCATAATGGAGTGGCTTGTACCAAGGGATGTGGCAGATATCCGATCCTTCATGGGACTAGCCAGTTATTACAAACGATTTGTAGAAGGATTCGCAAGAGTTGCGCACCTTATTATTTCCTTACAGAAAAAGGGAAGAGCTTTTAGATGGACCCCAAAATGCCAAGCAAGTTTTGAGCAGCTTAAGCATTTGCTCACCATCACACCCATTCTGAGCATAGCTGACCCCAACAAGGATTATGTGGTGTGCACTGATGCAAGCAAGGAGGGTGTCAGAGGCGTGTTGATGCAAAAAGGTAAGGTAATTGCTTACGAGTCAAGAAAACTAAAAGAACATGAGCAGAAATATTCCGCTTATGACCTAGAATTGGTAGCCATCATACACGCTTTGAAGATGTGGTGACATTACCTTATGGGAAGAAAATTTTTATTACTGACAGACCACCACAGTCTTACCAATTATTTTAGCCAGCCCACTTTAAATGTTAGGAAAGCATAGTGGGTGGATTTCCTAAGTGGTTTTGACTTTGAAATCAAACATTTGAAAGGGAAGGAGAATCGGGTGGTGGACGCGTTAAGTCGAAAATTACAGTGTTTATATGAAATTACCTGTAGTGAATGGAAAATCCCCTTCGAAGAGATGATTAAAAAAGCAGCAGAGCAAGATGTTGTATACCAACAGATAAAACAACAAGTACAACAGCCTTCCAGCAAGGAAAATCAACAATATTATGGGGTAGATGATGCTGGAATGTTGTACTATAGGAAGAGGCTATATGTGCCCAATCAGAACAACATCAAGAATCTGATTTTATATGAATTTCATATCAGCCACTATGTTGGACACCCAGGATATCAGAAAATGATCACTGCCCTCCGAAAAGAATAATACTAGCAGGGTATGAAGAGAGATGTGGCGGAATACTTGGCACGTTGTTTAGAATGTCAACAAATCAAGGCAGAACACAAACACCCTGCGGGACTATTGCAACCGTTACCCATTCTGAAATGGAAGTGGGAAACCATTTCTATGGACTTCATAACAGGTTTGCCCAAGACAAGGAAAAATAACGACTCCATCATGGTGGTGGTGGACAAATTAAGCAAATCAACACATTTTATACATGTGCAATCTACTTATAGAGCAGTATAGATTGCACATATTTTTATGAAAAACATATTTAGGTTGCATGGGTTACTAAAAACAATAATCTCCGACTGTGATGTAAAATTCACATCGGTCTTTTGGAAAAACATTGTTTGCAGAACTGGGAACTCAACTAAATCTTAGTACGGCATATCACCCTCAGACGGACGGGCAAACAGAGTGGGTGAACCAGGTGGTGGAAGATATGTTGATGGCATATGTTATGCAACAACCGACCAGGTGGGAAGATTACCCGCACTTGGTCTAATTCACATACAATAATGGCTATCATACGTCACTGCAAATGAGCCCATTCGAAGTACTGTATGGCCGGAAGTGTCGCACACCCTCAAGTTGGGGTGGACCAGAAGACAAATTAATGTTGGCGCCAGAAATGCTTAGGGAAATGGAAGAAATGGTCAAGAAGGTACGGTCTAATTTAAAAGCCGCCCAGGATAGGCAAAAGAATTTTGTTGACCGGAAAATGAGGTTTAAAGAATACCAAGTCGGTGATCATGTGTATGTGAGAATTCAAGCAACAATGAGCACATTGCAATGGAGTGGGTGTACCAAGTTGGCACCCTGATATTGTGGACCATTCCAGGTCTTGGCAAGGATTGGGCTGGTGGCTTACCAGCTCGCCCTACCAAGTCACATCTGAATCCATAATGTCTTCCATGTCTCCGTATTAAAAACATATGTCTATGATCCTAAACATGTAATCAGATGGCAAGATGTACAGGTAAGAATCATTCCGGTAGACCAGTCTAAAAGTTTTCTTTAAAAAAAATTGACTTAGAATGTTGCATGTTACAGGTCGAACCGGAAGGAGAAATCTTGGTCGAGCTGCTGAACATTCTCGACCGGAGAGAAGTACAGCTACGGAAGCGAGCTATTACCCAAGTTAAAGTGCAGTGGCAGCACTTTGGGCCTGATGAGGCCACCTGGGAGGATGAAGAGCTTATGAAACAAGCTTACCCGGGGTTGTTTATGGTCAAAAGACATCGGGACGATGTCCAATCTCAGGAGGGGGAGATGTGATGCCCCGAGAAAATGTAAATATTTAATTTTACTGTGATAAAAGACAAACTGAATATGACAATATTAGTCGTTTGAAATTTAATAATCCTTTTATTATTTTAAAAAAAGTAAGAAATGTTTTCTTGATGTGCTGGAAACTTCTTGAGGAGGAAGTTGGGAAAAGATGGTTGTTGTGGTTGCAACCCTAACTACCTCCCCTAACTGGAAGGGCTTCCAGAGAAAAGGAGGAAGGTAGAGGAAAAATCTGCACTGTAGGGACAGGCAGAGAAAAAAGAAAAAAAAAACAACAAATGGCTAAGTCTGGTGATGACCAGATAGCCAAGCACGTGGTGCATGCGTCTTGCTGAGGACTGTAGTCCTGCAAGAGAGCTAGGGGGGAGATTCTAGTGCCGAAAGACGAATCTCATGGTCAGGTGGTCCAGGAAAAGCAGAGAACCCAGGTGAATTTTTCGAGGAGCTCTTACAACCCGGAAAGACCAGGTAAGTAGAGAAAACCTCTGAGGGAATCTACTGCATGAACTCTTATGTGTTTTCATATTATTTATAAAAGAGAGATGGAGGGATTATTTTTATGATTAGTATGTGACTATTAAAGAAAATTTAGTTCTCTCTTTCCTCTGTATTCTAGGGTATACAAATATTGCCAAGCAGTTTTATTCTTTTCTTTTAGAAACCCAAAACAAAACACATTCCTAAATTGTGAACATAAGTAATAGTAGAGGGATCTGTTAGAATAGACATTAATTATACTCGGGGGTTTTCTATGAAGGGCACGGTAGCCATGATAATGGTATGCCAGCGGTGCATATAATATAAAAGAAACAGAGACAGCAAAACTAGTTGAACAAGGGAACTCCATTGTGAGCATCCCAGGAAATATATAACGACGTAAAAAATAGCTCTCATAGAGCCTGATAGACGCGGGTGGCCTTAGAAATTCACAGGATTTCATTTAGTAGTAAACAGAAGAAACTATAGAGGTTAAAAAGCAGGACTCGCAAGAAATATGCGATTGGAGCCAGTGCGAGAAACGATTAAATAGTTAGAAACCCTTTATAATGAAAGAGGGAAACTGTAACAAACCACGAGGGAATTCAAGAAGATATGCTGTTATGAACCAATGCTCATCCCCAACACTGGGACGGAGTTCACATATAAAAAAAGAACTATGATAAGCTCTAACAGTAGATGCACGAGGTGAAACGTATAAACACCATAACCAAAGATGGAGGAAATCATTTATATTCATAAATAGACAAAAGGATAAACACATTACTTCAATTGTGAACGGATGCATGCGCAAACCAGTAAGGTACCAACCAGAGAAACTTCCAATCATAATATCGAGATAAGACAAACATAAATTCTAAACTCTGCATAAATAAAGCTAAGGCTCGCAGCAAGTATATATATGCATTGAACTATATGGAAAAGCAAAACAATATGACCAAAGCAGTAAATAAATTCAACTGTGAAACCAGAAGATTATATTTCCATTACCAAGTGTAGTCTTACATCAAGAAAACGTGACCAGGATCCGTAAAGAGCTCGGCTCTAATTCTATAAGTATAACATGTTGGAAATAATATTGAGAGGGGGGGTGAATCAGTATTATCAAGTCAATTATTTCCTTTCTCAAACCCAAATCATATATGTTACTTCAGTTAGTGAAAACCGTGTATATACACAGCTACGTATAAGGAAACCCGCATATACCATGCAAACTTAAAATTTACTTTATCTTACAGATGTTGATCATTAATCTGTGTATCATAATCAAATAAATAGTAACCAGAAACAGTGAAATAGAGCAGAAGACAATCACACAAAAGAACACAAGATATTGGTGGAAACCCGATGTGGGTGAAAACCACCTGCTGCAATCCGTCTCTATCTTCTTTTTAATTAGAAACTTCTTTTTACAATGATTCTATACTAGTGCAGTCCTTTACTAGTACGCAGGCAGCAACCTGCATAGAGCTACAACCCTCTCTCGTTCTCCAGCTTCTCCTGGAAGGGAGCTACAACCCCCTTAGCTCTTGTACTAGCCAAGATACTAGTACGTAGGCGATGGCCTACAGAAGGCTACAACCTTCTCTTTCTTCTAGAGACCACGTTTCATAAATTTTCATACTGGATCCATGAACATCAATCAATCATCAAGAATTTCTGCATCAAACAATCTCCTTTTCACCAATTAGAACTGAATCAATTAGACACTTCTCTGACAGCTGTACCCAAAACACACTAACAGTAACCACACACCAAATTCTGAACCCAGAACACTGCAACAATAAACAGAAGCAGCTAGAACACAACTCAAGAGATGTACGCTACTTCAATAACCAAAAACCTGCGTGCATACGCTTCTGTGTTTGGACCAACCTGCGTATACGTTGTTTTTACTCACGGAGCCAGCGTGTATATGCACCTTTGCTTTACTGAACCTGTGTACAGATCTATAAAGGATAATTCACTCTTTCAAATATTCAGACATTAATTAACCCAGATTACCAGATTTATAGATCAAGCATGCGCCACATATAAGAGATCAAAATCATACAAAGATACTATTGTTCAAGCCTTAAGATTATGACCCATCAATAGAACTTATCCTTCTCTTTGCGCTCATGTTCCTCCTTCATTCAGATCCAGATCTGCACCATAACCCAATCACCAATATTCCAGATCTAGCACTTTATCAGATATTCAATTAATTCAGATGATTCTTTGCCAAATGATCTCCTTCCTCTTTTATAGTCTTAGGCCTTTCACAATACCACGGTCCAAAACCATAATAAAACAATACCATGGACCCAATACTTGGGATCAACACTTCTGACGAGATACCATGGCCCAAAACCATAGGTTCAATTACCAAGGACTAACTGCCATGGTCCAAAAGTAAGTTCTCCAACATGTACGCACTTTTCCTTGTGTGAAAGTGTGTGTATACGCATACGCGCCTTTGTAACGTCTAACCTGCGTGTATACGCGTCTTCGTCTAGGTGAACCAGCGTATATATCTTTTCCTTCATTCTGAGAGCCTGAACTAAGATCTGTCACTAGAGTGAGTTGCCACCAAGGACAACACCTGTGCCATAGCTCCAAACTTGTGCCATAATGTCAACATAACAGAACCAAATATTTACAATGGACTCGATGTCCTTTTTTCCTAGGTACTGGAAATAACATCATGACTATAACGAATGCAATAGAGAAACCCGCAGAGGACCCACATATTCCCTCAACAGACTTTACAAATGAAACCAAATAGTTTGCAGTCATAAGACAAGGACAGAGCTAGCCCGAAGGCATTAAAAGCCTGAAGTTGTGCCAAACCCCTGGTCAGGATAGTTTTGGGCCGCCAACCCAATTAACCTCAGAGAAGGCTATAGAGAAACCCCGTTCAGGGTACTCTGGCAGCTGCCATCGAATCTGAAACACAAACAAGAACATGGAAAACTATAAACCCCAAAGTGGGCAGCTAGCATACGACAATACTTGTTGATGAAACCACTCTAACAAGAAAACCCTGCATCGGGAGTATGGTGCTTACCTGGTGGCCAGGACGAGAGGATGAAATCCTGAGAGCCTCGCCATCCATCGTGTCAACAGGCACTTCTTAGCCGCACTCATTCCTCCTTCAACCAACATACAAAACATAAGGACTGTTACAGTCACGAATTTAACAACGCAAACATTCAAGGAGGAAGGGAGTTGAATAAAATTAAAATAGAACAAGTTAAAACCTTACATGTATGCTTGAACCACAAAAATGCTGGATAGGTAAACTCCTGTACATCGAACCAAGGCCGCAGGCAGGAAACTTATAGGTGAACCGCGCATGAAGAAAGGATGATTTCACGTCCATTTGAAATACTTTGAACTTCTGAAAGCTTGAGAGAGCAAGGAACATACGGATGGCCTCAAGTCTAGAAATGGGAGCAAAAGTTTCTTCAAAGTCTATTCCTTCTTGTTGAGCGTACCCTTTACAAACAAGTCTGGCCTTGTTTTTAATAACTTCCCCATTTTCATTCAACTTGTTTTTGAATATCCATTTTGTCCCTATGACATTCTTATCTTTTGGTCTAGAAACCAACTCCCAAGTGTTATTCTTTTCAATTTGCTCAAGTTCTTCATCCATTGCCTTGACCCAGCATTCATCTTTGCATGCTTCTTTTACATTTTGTGGTTCAGTGGAGGAGAGCAATGCCAAATAGCTTGAGGCTTCTGCAATTGTTCTTCTTGTTTGTATACCTGCCTCTTTCTGCCCCAAAATTTGAGATTCTGGATGATTCTTCTGAACGTACCTGGATGGAGTCTTATCTTCTATCCTTATCTATTCTTCTGGTGCCTCTTGAGCTTCTTCTTCATCATAAGTCTGATTTGACGTTGAAGGATAGTCTTCATCATCTTCGAAATCTTTGGAATTCACTTGCCTAGGAATGTTTCCTTCTTCATCAACCACTACATCAATGCTTTCAACAATTTTTCCAAGCCTTTTATTGTAACACTTGTAAGCTTTGCTGTGGGGAGAGTAACCAAGGAGAATTCCTTCATCTGCTCTAGGTTCAAACTTGCCAAGATTTTCATCAGTATTTTTGATATAGCATTTGCTTCCAAAAATTTTGAAATATTTTACCGAAGGAGTCTCACCATACCAAAGCTCATGAGGAGTTTGAGTGCTGTTCACCCGAACATTTGTCCTGTTGAGAATAACAACTGCAGCAAATGCGGCTTCACCCCAGAAGGTTGTGGGAGTTCCAGACTCATCAAGCATAGCTCGAGCCATTTGCTGAACCGTTTTGTTCATCCTTTCCACTACTCCATTTTGCTGAGGAGTCCTAGCTGTAGAGAATTCCCTTCTTATTCCATGTTATTCATAAAAATCGAAAAATTCATTCAAGGTAAATTCTCCTCCTCGATCAGACCTGAGGCATTTGATTCTATGATCTGATTCGTTCTCCACCAAGGCTTTGAATGATTTGAATTTTTTCAAAGGCTTCGTCTTTGTGCTTCATAAGTCCTATCCAACACATCCTGGAAAAATCATCAATGAATAATATAAAGTATTCTTCTCCTCGAGGTGACCTTTTCCTAGATGGACCACATACATCAGTATGGATAAGTTCAAGTGGCCTGCTAGCTGATCCTTCCTTCTCAGGGAAGTTAGTTCTGGTTTTCTTACCAAACTGACACGATTTGCATATTGTATTGTCTAGAATTCTGATGTCTAGAAGACCACCAACTGCCTGGTATTTGCATGCTTTCCTTCTCTGTGAGAAGCTAAGATACCCCAATCTTCTATGCCATAGCCATTGTTCATCATTCTTTCTTAGATAGCATTGATGTTGTTCTTCTTTGAATATGTATAAATTATTTGGATTTTCTACACCTTTGATCACTGTTTTTCCTGTATCAAGATCACGAACACTACATCGATTTGATCAAAATATTACCTCAGTTCCTTGATCACACATCTGACTGACGCTTAATAGATTATGTTTTAAGCCATCAACATACATGACATTTCCAGCTTTGACCCTTTCTTTCAACTGAACAGAACCTTTACCTTTTATGAGAGCAGGGGTGTCATTTCCAAAAGAGACCTTCTTCTCCTTCGTTAAGGCACTATATGACTGATGTTTTTTTTTATCACCTGTCATATGTTTCGAACATCCACTGTTGATGTACCATTGATTTTCCTGCCCTTCCGCATATAAGGCTATACCACATCTTTCTGGTTGTGGTTCTTTTATTCTCCATGATTTGGCACTTGAGGCTTGCTCCTTCTGAGTTGTCTGCCGAAACCTGCTCCTGCATTCAGAATCTTCATGATCGAAATTGTTACAAATAGAACATTATATTTTATTTTCAAGAGCAGAGAAGTTATTGTCGGTCCTTTTCATGATCCCAGTCATACTCCTCTGTTTATGAGCTTCTCTAGTCTTGATTGTCTTATAGGCAACACATTGAGCTGTTTTGTGACCAAAGTTATGACAAGAAAAACATTGGCCATTGAAGAAACTCCTGTGATTATCAAATCTACCAGCCAAATGATTGTAGTTCCTATTAACATCCATTCTTGAGGCAGATTGGGAAGGTTTTACCTGTGGCTGGTTGTATCTTCTGTTCATTCTAAAAGTAGATTGCCCCCGATTTATCTGATAGTCTTTGTTCATTCTTGAGGTGAATTTTCCCTGATTTACCTGGTGATTTCCATTTGGCCTTTGTTCACTTTTCCTTGCTGCATCAAGATAACTTTTGGAGGTAGATGGTTCCTGCACTTGAGTTGTTTCTTCATTATATCCCAGACATGTCTTGATTAGTAGAGAACGCTGCACTTCGATAATCTCATCTAATGTTTCAGATCCTTTAACAAATCTAAGATTAAGAGCTTTAGATTTCTCAATCTCTTTTCTAAGTCCCACAATTTCACATTCTAACTTTTCATGATGTTTTTCCCTTTCAGTCAGTTGGAATTGCAAAGTATCAATAATCATATTTTCTCTTCTAAACAAATTTTGAGTTTAGAAATCTCTTCAAAAAGACCTTCTTCATCTATAGCATCCATGAAATCTTCATCTTCAAAAGCCATTAAAAGTCTATATTTATTACCTTGTTCATCTTCATCACTATTTGAAAGTCCATCACTATCTTCATGAGTGTAATAGCTTTTCTTATTTACATTCTGTTTCTTGTTCCATCTAACAGGTTCCTTACCCTTGTCAAGCTTATCTTTATGAGGACATTTGGCAGCATAGTGACCGACTCTTCCACAAGAAAAGCATTTTAAAGGTAACTTACCTCTGAATCTTCCAGCACCCCATTGAAGGTTCTTGACAAAATTTGATTCTTCCTCTTCTTCAGACATATGTCCTGACTCATAGTAATCTCCTTTGCCTGGAGCCTTGAAAGCAGCTTCTCTCCTATCTGATGGTCCTCCTTTCCTCATTTCATAAGCACTCAGAATTCCGTGCAGCTGTGACATGGTAAGGTTTCGTAGATTCTCTTTTTCTTCTATTGCAGAAACTTTAGATTCAAACTTAGGGGACAAAGATCTTAGAACCTTTTCAACCACAACAACCTCTTTGATTTCTTCACCCAAGTTTTTCATACAATTAACAATCTCATCTACATGAAGGAAATAGTTAGCCACACTTTCATCATTGTGCATTCTGAGATTTTCATACTGAATTCTGAGGGTTTGAAGTTTTGCTCGTTTTACCTGTTCATCTCCTTCATAACTCAGAACAATCTTGTCCCATATTTCTTTTGCGGATTTATACTACATAACCTTGACAAATTCTGATTGAGATAGACATCCTAATAGAGTATTGACAGCCTTTGCATTTGTTTCATATTGCTTTTTACCAGCCGAATCTGTAGGAGTTGTGGATGGAAAAGTGTACCCTGTATCTATGATATCCCAGACTTCTGTACCAAGAGATTGAAGATAGGTTGTGACTCTTACCTTCCAATAGACGAAGTTGGTCCCATAAAAAATTGGTGGCCTGATCGAAGCTTCTCTCTCGTAGTTGCTCATGATGATGGATCTTCCTTCAAGCGATCAAGCTTCTTCAGAAGGACCTACTCTGATACCAGTTGTTGGAAATAATACTAAGAGGGGGGGTGAATCAGTATTATCAAGTCAATTATTTCCTTTCTCAAATCCAGATCACATACGCTACTCCAGTTAGTGAAAACTGCGTATATATGCAGCTACGTATAAGGAAACCCGCGTATACCATGAAAACTTAAAATTTACTTTATCTTATAGATGTTGATCATTAATCTGTGTATCAGAATCAAATAAATAGTAACCAAAAACAGTGAAATAGAGCAGAAGACAATCACACACAAGAACACAAGATATAAGGTGGAAACCCGATGTGGGTGAAAACTACCTGCTGCAATCCATCTCTATCTTCTTTTTAATTAGAAACTTCTTTTTACAATGATTTTGTACTAGTGCAGTCCTTTACCAGTACGCAGGCCGCAACCTGTAGAGAGCTACAACCCTCTCTCGTTCTCCAGCTTCTCCTGGAAGGGAGCTACAACCCCCTTAGCTCTTGTACTAGCCAAGATACTAGTACGTAGGTGCTGGCCTACAGAAGGCTACAACCTTCTCTTTCTTCCAGGGACCACATTTCATAAATTTCAGACTGGATCCATGAACATCAATCAATCATCAAGAATTTCTGCATCAAACAATCTCCTTTTCACCAATTAGAACTGAATCAAGTAGACACTTCTCTGACAACTGTACCCAAAACACAGTAACAGTAACCACACACCAAATTCTGAACCCAGAACACTGCAACAATAAACAGAAGCAGCTAGAACACAACTCAAGAGATGTACGCTACTTCAATAACCAGAAACCTGCGTGCATACACTTCTGTGTTTGGACCAACCTGCGTATATGTTGTTTTTAGTCACAGAACCAGCGTGTATATGCGCCTTCGCTTTACTGAACCTGCATACAGATCTATAAAGGATAATTCACTCTTTCAAATATTCAGACATTAATTAACCCAAATTACCAGATTTATAGATCAAGCATGCACCACATATAACGGATCAAAATCATACAAAGATACTACTATTCAAGCCTTAAGATTATGACCCATCAATAGAACTTATCCTTGTCTTTGCGCTCAGGTTCCTCCTTCATTCAGATCCAGATCTGCACCATAACCCAATCACCAATATTCCAGATCTAGCACTTTATCAGATATTCAATTAATTCAGATGATTCTTTGCCAAATGATATCCTTCCTCTTTTATAGTCTTAGGTCTTTCACAATACCACGGTCCAAAACCATAATAAAAAATACCATGGACCCAATACTTGGGATCAACACTTCTGACGAGATACCATGGCCCAAAACCATAGGTTCAATTACCAAGGACTAACTACCATGGACCAAAAGTAAGTTCTCCAACATGTACGCGCTTTTCCTTGCGTGAAAGTGCGTGTATATGCATACGCGCCTTTGTAACGTCTAACCCGCGTGTATACACGTCTTCGTCTAGGTGAACCAGCATATATATATCTTTTTAGAGAGATTTTTCGGCGAAAATCAAATGGAATACCATTTGTCGACGCGTTTCGAACCAACAAGTGTGGTTCATCGTCAGGACAACTTGTCCTGACGATGAACCACACTTGTTGGTTCGAAATGCGTCGACAAATGGTATTCCATGTGATTTTCGCCGAAAAATCTCTCTAAATTGATATGGATCACAGAAGCCTGAACTCTATTATATATATATCTTTTCCTTCCTTCTGAGAGCCTGAACTGAGATCTGTCACCAGAGTGAGTTGCCATCAAGGACAACACCTGTGCCATAGCTCCAAACCTGTGCCATAATGTCAACATAACAGAACCGAATATTTACAATGGACTCGACATCCTTTTTTCCTAGGTACTGGAAATAACATCATGACTATAACGAATGCAATAGAGAAACCTGCAGAGGACCCACATATTCCCTCAACAGACTTTACAAATGAAACTAAATAGTTTGCAGTCATAAGACAAGGACAGAGCTAGCCTGAAGGCGTTAAAAGCCTGAAGGTGTGCCAAACCCCTGGTCAAGATAGTTTTGGGTCGACAACCAAATTAACCTCAGAGAAGGCTACAGAGAAACCCTGTTCAGGGTACTCTGGCAGCTACCATCAAATCTGAAACACAAATAAGAATATGGAAAACTATAAACCCCAAAGTGTGCAACTAGCATACGACAATACGTCTTAATGAAACCACTCTAACAAGAAAACCCGCATCGGGAGTATGGTGCTTACCTGGTGGCCAGCGCAAGAGGATGAAATCCTAAGAGCCTCGCCATCCATCGTGTCAGCAGGCACTTCTTAGCCGTGCTCATTCCTCCTTCAACCAGCAGACAAAACATAAGGACTATTACAGTCACAAATTCAGCAACGCAAACATTCAAGGAGGAAGGGAGTTGAATAAAATTAAAACAAAACAAGTTAAAACCTTACATGTATGCTTGAACCACGAAAATGCTGGATAGGTAAACTCCTGTACATCGAACCAAGGTCGCAGGCAGGAAACTTACAAGTGAACCCCGGGTGAAGAAAGGCGGAACAAAGCTAGCGCCGAGGAAAATGAGCAGTTTGAGACTCAAAGCTGGAGTAATGAGCACCCAAAACCCCAGGGCTAATCTCAACCCTTAGATCAATGACTTGCGATCCTCACCGTAGAAGACGGGTGAAGCCCGAGGAGCTCGGCAGCCGATGGTACACTGCCCATGCCATGTCACATGATGGAGCACGAAAAATAAATATCACACCAGGTGTGATGCGTAGGAGGAACTGGCAACTGGTGAGACATGAAAGTAACTAGGATAGATAGTACTATAAATTAATGCATGCAAACAGTCATTCTATCGGAAATCCTTTTCCGATCACCTAAGTTACTTATTCATAAGTCATTCAACCGGAAAATTTTAACCAAGTACGTAATGTTACCTTGCGATGTAATGTCTGGAGAGAGAAAAGTATTTTTTTTTTTGTAAATTTGTAGGTAGAGACATGACAAACACTCTTCAAATTTAACCAACCCTTGCATATGAAGTAATTACAATTTCCAATACCCTTGGCTAAACAGAAATAGTTTTAGGGCATACTTTGGGCCCAATAGTTGAAATCATAATTGTGCTACAAATGCTCTCTAGCCCAATGATTTGATATATTTTGGCTCTTCGTAGATCTGGAGTTAAGATAGTTAAGATGAATCTAAAATAGTTATTATTGTAAATAAAAAATAAGAAGGAAAAATATTATATCAATAAAAAGTACAATTTTTAAAATTAATTAACTTTCTTAGATCTATCTTAACTTGAGATCTACCGAGCATCAAGAGGGATCAAAGCCTCTTTTAGAGTGAAAGAGATTTGACCTTTCACGACTCTTACTAGATCCATAATTAGAATACATCTAAGATAATTTAATAATTATTTATATGTAATTTGAATGTTAAAAAAAAACAATTACATTGCATCTTGTCCGAAAATAATGCCCACTTATTTTTTTTTATTATAATTATTATTATTTTATTTCAATTTATATTTCTAATCCTACATATTATAATGTGCAGTTTAAGTTGGGTATCACAACAAATTATATAGTTGAGGTGGTTTCTTAAGTACCAAAAAGATGTGATGTTTTATTTTATTTTCTTTGCAAAAGAATTTGTAAAATTAAGTTGTTTTAATGTAATTTTTCTCTCACATATATATAATTTTAATAAATAATGTATATGAATTTATAAATTCGATGTTTTTTAATCTAGATTCTAAAAAAATTCCAACAATATAAAGGAAATCATAAAAATAAAAATTTACTAATCACTTTTATCTTTATTTTTTTAATATATTTACTACAAAAGTATTTGTTAAATCATTTTACTAATTAGTTTTATTAAGCTAAAAATTATTATAAAAATAAAAAGAAAAATTATTAAATAATATTAATGATTATTAGCTTCAATAATTGTTTATATATATATATATATATATATAAACATGGAAAAGAAGGCTAATAGGATTGCCTTGGATATCACTGTAGCATTGCTTTTGAGTTTTTATCAAAATAAAATATTAAATGAGATTCATTATGTCATAAGGATGATTCTATTAGATGGAATGAACAAGTATACAATATAACTTAGAACCAAGTATACAGTATAAGTTAGAAAATTCTTGAACGCTAAAACCTATCTTTCATTATATCATATTTCCTTTTAAGTGAAATTGGTTGTTGGTTTCCAAACAACGTTACCCACTATTATATATTCTTGATTAGAGCCAAATGACAATATTGAATTTGGCATCACCACCAACCTGATTCATGTGTTTGATCAAATTATGGAAAATCCCTATGCACCTAAGAGTAAGAATTGGTATTGTTAGATGGAATGAACAAGTATACAATATAACTTAGAACCAAGTATACAATATAACTTAGAAAATTCTTGAACGCTAAAACCTATCTTTCATTATATCATATTTCCTTTTTAAGTGAAATTGGTTGTTGATTACCCACTATTATATATTCTTAATTAGAGCCAAATGATAGTATTGAATTTGGCATCACCACCAACCTGATTCATGTGTTTGATCAAATTATGGTAAATCCCTATGCACCTAAGAATAAGAATTGGTATTGAAAGTACCACGGTATGAAACACTAAGAAGCAGGGGTTTTGATTTTAAAGGCCAAAATAAAATGAATTTTTGAAATGGATAATGTGGAGAGCTTTAGTCAGCACACTTCTCAAAGGCCATTTTCAACTACCTAGAGGGAGTGAAGTAAAGAGGGGGAAACATACATAAAAAGAGAGATAGGGAGAGAGATGGGGAGAGGGAGCAAGAGTTAGAGAGGTGAAGAGACAAGTGAGAGAGAGAGAGAGAAATGGAGGGAGGCAGATAGAGGGGTATAGAGAGAAAGAGGAGGGGAGATTGGGGAAGAGAGAGAGAGAGCGAGGAAAAGGGAGAGATGGGGAGAGAGTGAGGGAGTGTCTGTAAGAAAGAGGGGGGATAAGTGTTTAAAGATAAGGAGAGGAGAGAGAGGGGGGAGCAGGAGGGGGAGATATATATATCTTTGGGGTTGTTGTTATGGAGGAGGGATTGAGGGATGTAGAAAGGGATATAGAAAGAAATCAAGGGAGAGGGAGGAAGTTTGGCATATATGGGGAGTGAACTAGGGAAGAGAGAGAGAAAGAGGGGGGGAAGAGTGGGGGGAGAGGTGAAGAAGAAAAAGAGAGAGAGGGAGTAAAGAAATGAAGAAAAAATGGGTACACACAAATATTTCCACGAGTGGCATAGAGAATAGGGTGCGAAGAGTGAAGTCGTAGAGAGGGGGGAAGAAAGATTGAGAGGTAAAGAGGGGGAAAGGGGAGATATTGGGGAAGGGAGAGAGAAGGAGATTGGAGGAGAGGGGAAAAGTGGGGGGGAGAGAGAAATTTAATAGAGAGAGATAGAGAGGGAGGGAGAATTTGGGGGAAATATACACAGGGAGAAGGAGAAAGAGGGAGGGGGAAAGAGATAGGGAGTGAGGGGGAAGAGAGGGAGGGTGGTGGTAGGAAGGGAGGGAGGGAAAGATAAGAAAGGGGAGGGTTGTTTTGAAGGATTTATTGAGGGAGAGAGGGAAGGATAGAGAAAGATAGTAAGGGATGGGATAGGGTGGTGGCAAGAGAGAGAGAGAGAGATAATGGGATTGGGGACAATGAGAGAGGAAGGATGAGAGGGGACTAGGGTGAGAGATAAAGGAGGGAGTGAAGGGAGAGAGATTGAATATATCTCTCCATATATAATATATGCTTCTCCCTCCCTACCTCATCCTCTCACTCTCCATATCTTTATCTTTATGTCTCTTACCCACATTATCTCTCCCTCTTTCATCTCTCCATTGTTGAAATTGACAACTTCGATCAGAATTTTCATTAGTAAATTAATGGAGATAATTCATATTTTGAGCCCCACATGTGTGAAAATCCACCTTATGAAACACATATAGAAAGAGGCATCATTGAAGCTCATTTGGAACATCTCACACACATAAATTTGATCTGAAAAATATAGGGTACATCCACACATGAAAAGGAGTCAAAGAAGAATTTCTTCTATGTGTTTACCAACATATCTTTCTCTATTTGAATTGCATTGACTTGGGTTGTTTTGGAATCTCTTTGACCAATGATTTGACTGTCTTGGAAGGATGAAAATTGCATGAGGAATCTAACTCTATTTGACCAAGTTTTGACTGGAAAAGAAGGTCAAATATTATGTTGCATTGACCAAAATTTGGATAGTCTTTCTAGATGTTGACTGGAGACTTTGACAAT